>JADRCD010213582.1:0-49060 GCA_019843815.1 Montemys delectorum
AGAGCAAAGGTCCCGGAACGGGGTTCCTCAAATCCTTTTTGGTTCATTCTTTTCAAGCCTGGCCTTTGGCCGTCCCAACATTCCTGTTGGCACTCAAGAAGCTTCCTA
The DNA here is from genome assembly GCA_019843815.1 of Montemys delectorum. Taxonomy (NCBI): domain Eukaryota; kingdom Metazoa; phylum Chordata; class Mammalia; order Rodentia; family Muridae; genus Montemys; species Montemys delectorum. The sequence goes on from JADRCD010213582.1 coordinate 109, forward strand.
AGAAAATCTCTTTCCCAATGCCGAGTAGAGTGGGTCAAAGCTACAATGCCAGCATTGCAGACACTGCTGCAGGGAAAACAACAGACCCAAAGCCAGTCTGGGCTGCACGGTGGCAAGACTCAAGAAAAAGAAGGGCTAGTGGTGGAGCACACATCTTTAATCCCTGCACTCAGGAGGCAGAGGCAGGTAGGCCTCTGTGAGTTTAAGGCCAGCCTGATCTACATACAGTTCTAAAATAGCCAGAGCTACACAGAGAGACCCTGTATCAAGAGATCCCAAAGCAAAGAGAGGAAGGGACCTTAGGGGGAGGGGGAGAAACATGAAATCATTATTTTTCTCCTCTGCACATCACTAAACTGAGCATGCCTCACACTCTGTGCCTCAACTGCTTATCAACCTGCCACAGGGCAGGCCGAAAAGATTTCCCTGGCATCACCCAGCTCTACTTATTTGTTTAAGTTTTTACCTTCAGACTTAACATAAACCAACTAAAAAATTAACAACTTAATTATATAACAAGCCAAAAGCCCCTTTATGTAAGTAACTAAGCCACCTTTCATCACAGGACAGGCCAACATAAGTGAGCTCCTTCACTTACACAGACCCATCCTCTCTATTTGTCTGAATACATTTTAACAAAATACAGGAACGGCCAACCCCAGGGGTGACTCAGAGTGTGACCTACATAATAAACACACGGAATCCCGCACTGAGCAACAGCCAGGGAATTCAAAAGGCAAGAAGCCGTCAGAGAACCTTTATCTGTTTTGTCCCAGAGAGGGTTTCTTATCAGATTCCTCTCTCTAATCACAAAAGATCCTGCCTTTATCAAGTGGTTATCAAATCATTATGACCTTCGCCAAGTGTCCAGATTATCTGAAAGCCTGTTTACCAGGAGCTGACATCCGCCAGGGAGAGGTGACATGAAAACCGGCCACGCCTAGTCGGGACCCTGCCCACCACCAGGCTCAGACCCTTCCTTAGTCTATTTTGGATGAATCTGTAAGTTACTGCCAAGAACAACTTCTCTGACCATCTACTGAAGCTTCTGAAATGGCCAAATTCAGAATACATGGAAAAATTGTAAGTATGAAACTACCACAGTCAAGAAACATCACCTTCTATTAAATTGATCTTATCTCTTGCTTTAATAATGTTCAAATGGAAAACATCCTGCCTCCACCTCCCAAATGCTAGGATTATAGAAGTTGGCCACTAACCAGCTTAATGGGGTGCTAGGATGAACCCAGGCCTTTGTGTAGGTCAGGAAGGGGGAAAAAAAAAAAAAAAAACCTAAGCTATACCCTAGCCCTCTGAATTTTTACTGAAAATATCCAGATCTTATTTTGATTATTATCATGGACTTGTTCTCTGGACTTTCTGTTTGAACAGCACAAGACTTCATCAGATGTTCAGTTTCTCCGGGAATGAATGGGGGAAACGCTGTGCCCTTTACTACCTCAGGAGCTTAGCTCTGGCAAGGACCATGGTACCTGGCAAGCAGAGATGTTGAGGTTGTTTCTTGTTTGTTTAGTTTGGTAAAAGTAATCAATTTACAAAGACTGAGTTGTTCTAACACCAGTCAGCTTACCACAGCCTGATCACCACTAGTCATACTCAGGCAAAAACAGCAAGGTGAAAATACTATAACATTCAGCGTAATTTCACTGCCTGCTAATAGCAGAATATCTGAATTGTCTTCCAGACAAAAAGATGTGGTGTTTATGTACAACATAGTTAACAAGGAAAGGGTATCAATATTGCAACTGTATATATCTAATAATGTGCCACACACCATAGCCATGTATTAACATAAATGTGTTAATGAAAATAATATAATCATGTAATACAGAACTTTCCCCTTTGGGATAGCAGGAAGAGGGAAATACTTATACATATACAATCGATGTTTCCCCTAGACTGAAGAAAAGCATTTCCAATATTCTACAGCTTGGAATTTACACTCAATAATTATGTGAGGTTACAAATGAAATAGTTCAATAAATAAGCTGTTGATTCATTTCAGATAAATTACATAAATTACAACAAAACAATAGCATAAACAGCTCTTGCTAAAAATAGTTGTACAAGCTCTAGCTCCTGGAAGCTGAGATGGCAGGATTGAAACTAGTGGGGGCTACCTAGCAGAACCTTGTCTCAAAAAGAAAAAAAAAAAAGGGAGGGAAAGGGAGACATAACAAAACCACTCCAACTAGCTCTATTGAGAAAAAGAATAGAAAAAGTTTCAGGAAACATCAAAAAAGTTCCCTTTATCTATGAAGTAGTCATGTGCATGTAATAAGACTCAAATATTTAAAAAAAAAAAAAAAGCCGGGCAGTGGTGGTGCACGCCTTTGATCCCAGCACTTGGGAGGCAGAGTCGGGTGGATTTCTGAGTTCAAGGCCAGCCTGGTCTACAGATTGAGTTCCAGGACAGCCAGGGCTACACAGAGAACCCCTGTCTCAAAAACCAGAAAAAAAAAAAACTACTCCAAAACTGGCATCTTACACTTCTAAACACTTACTATAATTTAAAAAATAAAATAAAATAAAAGTTACAAATTTAGATATTATACAACTCCACATGAAACTGGAAATATATTCATTACTTTCACCCTCAACTTTTAAATACAGCCATTACCAATGTTTTCACTTTCATTTTACAATGAAAAAAGTAAAAAGAATCAAATTCTGTGTTTCTGTGTGTGGGGCTTCTTGCCCAAGTCCCCAGCAATTCTAAAGGTCACTCTAGGCTATTGAGAAAGTGTCTTATTAGTTCCCAGGACAGTCAAGGTGCCCTTGCCCTGCTGTCTGTCATTCTCTGTAGCCTTCACTCACAGGCGGAGCCCCATGAAGCTCCACAGTCAACCTTTACCACGCCTGGTGATTTACAAGGAGCCTCCACATGACCAAAGCTATCACATGCCCACACACTGCTGTCTGCCTTCAGACCACTGGGGTCTAGTGGTCCCTACAGATACAGTCCACCATAAACCCACATCCCCATGGACTAGAACCTTCCTGGATGCCCTCCATGTTCCAGTGGACTAGAACTCTATCTGGATGCCCACCCTATTCCTATGGACTAAGATGCCTCCCATGTTCCTACAGAAGAGAAACCATGCCTAAGCTCACTTGTCTAGAGTCTGAAGATCCATCCTGCCTAGTCTTTCTCCCCAAATCTGGCTTCTTAACAATTGAAAGGGTTATCTGGTCTTACAAAACCCCCTCTTCCTAAAGAAAAGACTATCATGCATTTGATTCTACTGAAAAGATTACTGTCCTGGTTAGACCCATACACGGATGAGGGTGCAAAGTTGCTGTATCAGTTCGAACATGTGGCTATCTCTCAACTCTACACCGTGGAATGGTGCTCAGAACACAGAGGAACATTAAACCCATCTGATGAGTCAATACTCTAACTCCATCGACCTACCTGAAGACCCTGTCTTCAAATTTTACCTACATTTTCAGGACAAGAACATTGTTTGTGGAACTAGAAAGACGGTTTCGTAGTCAAGAGAGCTAGCTACTCTTTCAAAGGATCCAAGTTTGGTTCCCAGTGCCCACATCAGATGGCTCACAACTAACTACCTGTAAGGCCATGGAACTCCAGTGAACCTGATGTCTTCTTCTGGCTTCTATAAACAAACAAAACACACAAAACATACATACACACACACACACACACACACACACACACACACACCAGGCATACAATCAGACACATATAAAAAAAGATGAAATAAATGTTTAGAAGAAGAAGAGAGGAGCCTTGTTAGTTAACATTGCTAAGGCTCAGTGCTAGCACAAATGGCTGCATAAGTAGATTCTATGAATTTCTTATCACCTATAGGCAATATGAAAAGAGTGATTTATCTATTTTTCTCAGCAACATATCTCAGTTTACAGATTTAAAGTTGATTTACTTAATGAATTCTTAATTCATCTGGTCATAAATAAAATTTATATGTCAAAATGTTGAATTCTAATTAAAAACCTAAGCCTAAAAATCAAGACTCAAGCAGACGACACTAGACTATTCACCTTAAAGAGCAAGCAAAATTATAATATATTACACCATTAAAAATGCAACTTAAAATACAGCATATTACTCTTCAACTTAACACACGTCTCCAAACTCTGAGGAGCACTGCACAAAGACGCCTTTGTAAAACGCTCTCGACAGCGCTCTGATGTGACCGTATGTTCATTAAAAGGAAGTATTCCTACTTACATACATAAGGTACATAATGAATTCAGTATGTGTCTAGAGTTGGCTAATGCCATTAAAGCACAAGCCAAAAGCACAGACTATAAATCAAAAATGCAATTTGTCAAAGTTAGATCTTAATATGATACAGGTTAAAAATAAATAAATAAACTACCAGTGTCACTCTCCGGGACTGGTGAAGAGAGCTGAGCCCACACTGCCACCAGGTTGCAGTTGACATGCCTTTGTTCTATCTATAGCTTTGGCTATTCCTCCCTTCTTCCACCTGGATAAGTACAAAATTAGCATGCACCCGGCATTCTTCACTCTCCAGGGGGTTTATATCACTAATACTGCTCTGAAGACTACTATTCTTTCCAAAATGCTGGCAGAAACCAGTTGGGCAATCACAGGTTTTTTTCTTAAGACTACATTATTAAAGTTTTAAAGATCTAGGTTATTCTTAAAACAGAACTTAGGTACACTTGACGTTCCTTTTTTCATATATCCTCATACTGTAGATTTAACAAGAGACCAGAAAAAGTAGACTTACAAATAGAGGCAAACCACAAAGACAGCTACCAATAACATAAGAAAACCTAGAGAGTGGACATTGGGTGGGGGTGGAAGATGGGTGGTGGGTTGTGAAGGAAAGGGAAGCAACGAGGTACACCCCATTCTCTTCAGTTCTCTTTCTACACCATGGCTCCGTCAGAGCAGTACTGATCTCTCCAAAGCCATTCATCCCCCAAATCTGTTTGCTATATCTCTGTCAAACAATGTTTTCACTCATGGATTCCCTATGCCCAACACAATTCAAATGGAATATATGCTTCTCCATGATCCAGGCCCTCTGTGCTACTCTCTGCTTAGCATCTTCTGGGGTTCCATACAGCTGTGTCCTAGATGGCCTGAGCTTCATATCACTGGCCAACATGTTCCTTTTAACATTCTCCCCAACTACCTTGACCAGACATTCTTAAAATTTAGCAAATTGGAGGCTGGAGAGATGGCTCAGCAGTTAAGAGCACTGACTGCTCTTTGAAAGGTCCTGAGTTCAAATCCCAGCAAGCACATGGTGGCTCACAACAATCCATAATGAGATCTGATGCCCTCTCCTGGTGTGTCTAAAGACAGCTACAGTGTACTTACATATAATAATAAATCTTTGAAAAAAAATGTAGCAAATTATTGCACACTTAAGGGAGCTTTTCTAGACCTACCTCACCTAGTGTGGCATATCTAGGTGCTTCTGTATTTGGCTCATGTGCTTTTCTATGGCTTCTCTTTCTCTGAAAGTCTTTAGAGAATATGAAGCATTTTGTAATTGGCTATTATACTATCCATCTGATAGAAACGGGATGTGCAACTACTAAATAGAGATAATATATAAATACATAAAACTGGGGGTTAGAAGTATCACAGTCACTAGATCACTTGCCTACCACACTCGAGGCCTTGAATTTGATTACCAAAAGTAAACAAAATTGATAGTCATTCAAAAAAGTAAGAATTTATCATTTCTAGGAAAAAGAGCTGCACAGTATTTCAAGTTAATATTCTAAATGTATAATAGTCGTACCAATATTCACAAACTAATAAAGTAAAACCAATGTTGAAGAACAGTGCACAGAATTAAACAAAAGAAATCTTTAAAAGGTATTGATAATGGCTATACCAACTATATAGAAAAACTCTTCGAGACATTTATAGACTGAGTCTGCTTATTCTTTTGGTGTGTGATTCTTTTTATTCTTTTGCAAGGCCTTTACAAATGTTTAAAGAAAGAAAATATAGTATTGATACTGAGGAATTCACATAGATGTATCAATGATAACATATAAAGGAGTCAGGGAGAAAAGCATGGATTCATAACCACATGTCAATATTCAATCAATTTCTTCCCAGGAATCCTATGAGTTCAGTGATAGCCCCATGCAATTGAGTTCCTCAGTCTCTACATCTCATACACTTCTGAAAGCCTGAGGGCACAGATAATAGTGCCAGATTCCTTAATGGACAAAAAAAGGCAACACACTGAAGCCCAGGCAGGTCATTAGCCCAGAAACTGACTGAAAGTCAACTGCTGCTTCAAAGGCAGTGAACATTTCTCTAGAGCGCACCCAGCACATGCAGTACTGAAGAGGAAATTTCACTCCCCTTTGCGTGACTTCACTTTAGCGGATGAACTAAATGTATAACACAGAGAACAGCACAAAGTACTCTTTGGAGTTTGATGATACTCAATTTTCTAGAAGGTTCTAGATTCTACTCTGGACAGAAAGAAATCTAAAAGCAATCTGAGAGAGGTTCTACCCTCCTGTGCAGGGGAGCCCCACTCCTGACCTCATGTCCCTTCAAATTCCTTCCTTTAATCCCTGGACTATCCAGTCTACAGAAGGTTAAGTAGCAGTTTGAAAGTATGGGGCAACAGGGTCCAGAGGCCTTTCTGATTCTCTTCCTGATGCCAAGCACTGTAGCTTTATGAAACATGAGTTAGTTCTAACATCGGATTCTGTGAGTTCTTAGACATTGTTTGAGTCCCTTACCACACACAGGTCACAGACACAAATAACAGTCACTTCGTTCCCAAGCCTTTTCTTTACCACTCAGTGGACTTGCTTGTTGCTGTTGGTAGTACCCAGAATTTCCAACTTGATCTCGTGTAGTTTGTGTAAAGTACTGTTTAGGGAAAAATCCTAAACTAGTGAATAATCTGAAGTACGGTCTGCTAAAATCACAAGCCCACCACATACCCGATGTCCCCGAAATTTACGTTTAATGTTTATAAAAATGATGGTGGACATGACAGAATTCAAAGAGAATTAACATGGGTACACAGTCTCAAATCTGTAGCAGAAAGTACACATATTGAGCGGACCTTCCCTAAAGAGGGCAGAGAAACAGCTGAGAAGGAGAAAGGTCCACTCATAGATGACCCCTGGGGTGCCCTCGGCTGCAACCTGGGTGTGGCTACATGATAATGGAGCTGAGAGCTATAGTAACAAAGGGGGAAAAGATAAGTTTACATTAAAATGTATGGGATGAATTAATTCTGTTCACATTTGGGTGGGGTAGGAAGCAGACAAGGCCAAGGTTAAATTAAAAGCAAATGCAGCAAATTAAAATAATTAGACTTTAGTGAGTGAGGTGTTTAATTGCATCTAGATATTTATATTACTTTAAATACTACTCTAAATTGTATACGTATTTCATAATGCTTATGTTAATAATATTTATACTTAGCTTTTTTCTTTTTTTTTAAGAGGCAGTTTCTCTGTGTAGTCCTGGTTGTCCTGGAACTCAGAGACTAGGCCAGATTTGAATTCAGAGATCCTGCCTCTGCCTCACCACTGCCAAGCTGTACTTAGTTTTTTTAAAAAAAAACGATGTGTTCTGTTAGTTTAAAATTTGACGTAATTGAGAGAAGAAATTCACTTTTTCCTTTTTGTATTTAAAAAGCATAATGATGTAAATTTTTCACAAAGGTATAATGAGAAAAAAAATACAGTAGCAAATGTTTAAAAGAATTTTGGCCGGGCAGTGGTGGTACACACCTTTAATCCCAGCACTTGGGAGGCAGAGGCAGGTGGATTTCTGAGTTCGAGGCCAGCCTGGTCTACAGAGTGAGTTCCAGGACAGCCAGGGCTACACAGAGAAACCCTGTCTCAAAAACACCAAAAAAAAAAAAAAAAAAAAAAGAATATTGGTCTTGCTTTACATAGTAGACATACATATTTCATACAAGTAGCACGTCTGTATGTGTAGTCATGTTTAGTGAACAGAGTTGAATTTTGACCATTAAGTGGTATGTGAATGATCTAACAAGTATTTTATTAATGTAAGCTACGAGCCGAGTAAGAATTACAGGAAGTAATGAAATACCTTGAATATGCCTATCCTGAAATAATAATCATGCCAACTCTATATCCACAGAGACTAGGAGACTTTAATAGTTTACCTTTTTTTAAAATATTATTATTATTATTATTATTATTATTATTATTATTATTATTATGTGGTAGCAGATGCATGCCACATTGTTAGTATATGGGCCAGAGTACAATTCTGTGGAGTCAGTTCTTTCCTCTGCCTTTATATGAGTTCCAGGGATCAAATCCAGTTAAGCTACCTTTGGTGGCAAGAGCCTTTACCAACAGAGCCACCTCATTGCCCACCTCCTCCTTTGGGGGAGGGGGGAGCTAGCTTTCTGCTACTCTTCCACAGCTGGCTTGTAGAGAGATTTTTTCCTGTTTTGGTTTGGTTTGGCTTTTTGGTTTTTGTTTTCTGCTTTTGTTATTAATTAAACTAATACTTTTACTATTGCTCCTTCTTTGAAGACCAAATACATATTGCTAGCTAGGCTTTCTGTTCCTCTAAGACAGCTGCCAGCCGCCATCTGCATGACTCCAAAAAGGATTGTTTGGTCCCCGCCCCGCTTTCTGTCTTTTTGCTAAGCGTTTTCATGGACAAACTAATGGATTGCCTAAAAGGGCTGCTAGTACTAAGATTAAGAGTGGCCTGAACCTGAACACCTACCAATCTCTCCAATAGGTAGGTAGGCATTAAACTGTACAATGAACTTAAAAAAACAGTTCCTAAATGGCCAGTCCTCACAGGTTCCTGATTGACCAATCATTACAACATTTTATCTGCTATTCGAGTCTTCAAATTTTAATGTCAAGTCTTTCTGTCTTCCCTTCTTACTAAATGTGCCCTGAACTGTATTTCTAAAGGAATATTTTTGAGATGAACACAACTGGAAATTTACATTAAGTTTCAAAATGCCACACTCTGAGCATGGCCTATACCTGATCGTGCATTTTCCTCACAGTCTCTAAAACAAAAGAAAAAAGCCCCCTGAACCTTAAAATCTTAACCTCATACTACAATTAATTAGCTCCATCTCTAAAATTTCTTAAATGCACTATTATAAGATCCATATGAAAATGAGGTTTTTCCAAGTAGTATATAATTTTATGTATTAATATAAGTACGGCCTATCTATTTAAAAGGCTATAATTAACATGAGCATTGAGTCTGACTAAGGAGATTGGCAGTACAAGAAGATGATATGAGCTGGGTTTTAGCAAATTTGAACAAATCAGAGAATATTTTACATAATGATAATAATACCATGGCAGACTCACAGAATAATTTTACGTTTTCCATTCAGATAAAACCGGTGGATGTGCCATTTTTTATGGTATCCAAAGGAATGAAGCAAGATTCACTTTCCATTTACCAAATGAAAAATAACTCAACTGCAAGGGTTGTTGATCCTTATATAGCATTGTATACACTTTGGTCAAGACTTAACATGGTTATTGTATGAGGTATGTACTTGCTTGTGTGAGTAGAGTCATCTATAAATTTGAATCTGGAAGCTAGAGGTTCACATAGAGTATCTTCCTCTATCATTCATAATGAAAGGATATATTAAGATTTTAAAACAAAAATAATTATTAGGAGCTGGGGGGGGGGGGTGACTTGTGGAGAAGATTATTTTCTGTATAAGCATGAAAACCTGAGTTCTAATCCTTGGCCCTCATGTTAAAACAGCAGGACTGATCATGAGTACCTGTTACTTCAACACAATGGCAGGCCTACAGGAGGATCACTGGGGTTTCCTGGCCACCCTCCTAAGCCAGGGCAGTGAGAGACCCTGTCTCAGATAAATTAGGCAGAGAGCAATAAAACACATGAATCTCCCATGGTCTCCACGAGTGCAGACACACATTATTACCTTTAAGAGGAAAGGAAAAATAAGAAAGTCAGTCCCTGCTTGAATAATCTCTAGCTTTAAATCCTAAGCCCATTTTGTGTGTGTGTGTGTGTGTGTGTGTGTGTGTGTGTGTGTGTGTAATTTTATGTAGCTTTAAGAAGACATATCCATATATCCATAATGGCCTAAAGCAAAATAAAATGAATTTGTTATTCACTTGGCAGCATAGCCACAGTGACCAAAACTATGTGAAATATCTTTAAACGAGGATGTTTACATATATCCGCTGACATATACCCTAATGACAGTAATAACATTGAAAATAAAATTAAACTGTGTTCAATAATACTTCCTTGGAAATATGACTGATGAAATTAAATAAAAGCTACACACATGACTTTTATCACATGTTTCTTCTTTGCTCAAAAATGTGCTGGGTCAGAAGATATCCCGAAGACTGCAGAAATTACACAAGTATATTGGAAATAACCAACACCTCTCTATTTGGGCTTAGGAACCACTCAACCAAAGGAAAACCATGCCTGCTACTGGAAATCTTGCCAACCATCCAGGGTTAATGAAGTCATGAATCCTGGAGAAAGATTTACAACTCCCACTTTGCTACCAGCATGATCTCAAACTATACTCTAAATACTTGTCCTTAATCATCCAACCCACAGATAAGTGTAGTTGTCACACGTCTAAGAAAGTTCTCTTTGCAACAGTGACCATTACACAAGTCCCAATGGATGGATACATTTACAATACAATTCCAGCACCTACGGCTCAGAGACCCCTGAGAAAGAGGAGACAGAAAGACTCTAAGAGCCTGAGGAACAGTGAGTTCACTGTCAGCTTGTATCTCCTAGAAATGTCAAACAGCCTTGAAGTGTCACCACCACGACTGCCTAACCATGAGTTCCTGAACAAGGCCACCCCAGTAGACATGCTAACATGAACAGTGGAAAGCTCATGAGGCCCCATCAGCCCCACACAAAGAACTACAGGCAACGAAGGAATGCCGGAAGAGGAAGAAATAGTCATCTCTGGGGAAAAGAACACCAACTGGTTATCCAATACCAAATGGTCAACTCTGAAAACATGTATATAAATAACATTAGATAGACTGAGCAGATTGTTCCTATGCACTTAGGAACGTGTATGCATGCGTGCGTGCGTGCATGTGTGTATGTGTGCATGTACATACACCTAACAACAGTTAATGAAACAAAGAGGTCATGACTTGATAAAAGAACAAGAAGGAGTATATGAAACAGTCTGGAGGGAAAAGGGATAACTGATGTAATTACGTTATCATCTTAAAAAAAATAAAAATAAAATAAACCACTATATTATTTTTGAGAGCCAGGCATTGTAGCACATGTCTAAAACAATCCCAGCACGCAGAAGACACAAGTAGGCGCCAGCATAGACAGCATCGCAAGAGAATATCTCTAAAAACAAAATTAATCCTAATTCTTTCTATTGAAAGACTAAAAAATATGAACCAATCCAGCATCAATGAACATCCAGGCCATAGAGAGCAGTCCTACACGGTCCTTCCCTGGAGAAGCAGCTACTTCCAAAGATGGCTAATCTTGTAAAGGTGCCTATCAACAGACTCTGGCGTGAATTCCATCCCAGAACCCTCATGGTGGAAGTGGAGAAGTGATTCCTGCAAACTGTCCTCTGTCCTCCAGATGCCACCACAGCATGTGTGCACACACAATACATAAACATTTTGGTTTGTTCTGTTTTACAAAACTTGGAGCATAAGGAGGTGTCATGGTAAGCCCCAAATAACTTGTCAAAATGGTAACACGGACATCATGTCAGACCAGTAGTAGACTATAGGAAGTGCTCGGGAGCCACCTCGAGAAAGTGACCATTTGAACATCACTATTTCTGATGGACAGACTTATCAAATATACACATGTAATGAGCACATTAAAGATGACAGAAAACTACTTTCCCATTACTTTTTGAAAACTCATAAATAACGGGAAAGAAGCAAGCAAAGTATGCCTAGATGCACGGTTTCAAAAGGAAGTAAATGGTTAAAACAGGAAAGTTATAATTAACTGAGTTAATAAATTAGGAAAAACAGAATTAGAAAAGAACTAATTTAAAATCCGTCAGGTGCTAGTGGAATATTCCAATTAGCTATGCAATGTAACTGCAGAAGGGGATGGAATCCAAAAGCTATGTTACAGGATACCCACATCCCTTCCCAAAATATTCCTGACCCAACAGTTTGGTTGTGCCTCCTTAAATTTTGCCAGCAGGGCCACTTCCTCTCTGCCCAATAAATCCTGCCACCCACTTTCTTGCTCCTGTGTCACTCTGACCCTTTCATCTGGCTGCCTCTGGGACTCCATTCAATTAGCATGGTGTGAAGGGGACACTGTGTGACTCCAAGGTCATAGTCAAGAGAAGCCTTGTATTTCTGCTTTGGTTGCTTCTGTGTTCTTTGAGGTAAGCCAGCTACTGATTAAGAAGTCTGACCATTCCTATGAGAAAATCCATGCCAGCTGTTGGATGAGAAGTGTGAAGAGGAGCAGATAATAATACAGATGATGGATGAAATGAGGAGAGTGATGCCAGCCGATGCTACAACTACGGCAGCCTTCCTTCCTTCCCAAGTCCCAAACTGAGCAGTAAGAACACCTTTGAAAGTCCCCAACCTCATTGCTTCTTGGCCTCTTGGCTAAGATCAAGTGAAAGTCCCCAACCTCTGCAGCTAGTGATCACACTGTGAATGTAAGGTCAGGTGAGAACCACAAGATTCACTTGTGTCTCCCAGCCTATGAATGACAACTGTAGTATCAAGCCACTGCTCTTGGATGCCATTTCCTATCCAACCACCATTTATTGGTACAGGAAATGCTGGGGACAAATTAAAGGACACTATTTTTAACCAAAAAAAAAAAAAAAGGAATCTAGTGATTTTAAAACTGATCAAACAAAAAAGAAAAAAAAAAAGAAAAAGGGGAAGGGACTGGAGTGATGGTAGACATGTATGGGGAACAGAGGCAAATGAATCTCAGTAAGTTTGAGGCCAGACAAGTGATACTCTGTTTTAGAAGAAGAGAAGGGGGGGGGGGGGGGGGGGGAAGAGGAGGAGGAGGAATGAGGAGTTGAGGGAGGGAAGATGGCTCAGTGCTTATATGCCATGCCTGGCCACCTGAATTCAATTTATTTTCAACTTAATTTTATTTTCTGCGTATGAGTGTTTTTCCCGCGTGTATCTCTGCACCACATGTGCACCTCTTGTCCATGGAGGTCAGGAGAGGATGTCAGATACCTTGGAACAGAAGTTACAGATGACTGTGAATCATCATGTGGGTGATGGGAACCAAAGTCAGGACCTCTGAAAGAGTAAGTGCTCCTAACCACTGATCCATCTCTACCCCACTTTTTGAAACTATCTGTTGAGAGTATAAATTTTAACCAAGATTTTGCCTGCTTTTTTTGTTTGTTGGCACACATTGTAAAACAGGGAGCCCTTTGCTTTGTAGCATGGGTTGACCCCAAACTCATCATTCTCATGCCTTAGGCTCCAGGGTGCTCAAACTGTAAGCATGCATAACATGCCAGGCTCTTCTAGAATTTTCCCATCTGCAGAGATACAGCCTACCAAGCCCGAGTCCTTGTACATTTGAGGCAAGTGCCCTGCTGCTGAAGAACATTCAGACCTTGCTTTTTTGTTGGTTTGTTTTGCATTACAAAGAAAAAAAGGTATATGTTGCCCGAGGGCTTCTTATTTGCAACTTTCAGCCTTCATCTCTTGAACCCCGAGAGATTGCAGACATGTTCTTCCCCCCCCCCCAGCCCCCCTCCTCTGGAATATTTTATCTGATTTACAAATTGAACTCTCATTCAAGGATCTGTTAAAATCATGAAGCTACAAAGGATATGTGGATGTGAGGAGATACTAGATACCACGATATTATTCAGCACTGAAGCATGGTTATGTTTAAAGTTGAATCTTTACCTTGACAGCCATATACTCAGGACTGGGATATAACTCCGCAGTACAGTTCTTGCCAAGGTATTAGAAGATAAGGAACTATCAAAACAGACTATTCTTGAATTTAATGTTTGTTGAGTGAGTTATGGAGGTCATGTCTACCATGAGTTAGCTTATAAGTTTTAAAAGTTTTAAAGTTGTTGTATCATTATCATATTGTATTGTATGGTATTGTTCTCATTTACTTTCTACAGATAATAAAAACACGTCATGTTGTATTGTCTTTTTTTTTATTTTTAAAGAAATGTTGACAGGTATGTTGTTACACACCTTTAATCAAGGAGACAGAGGCGGGCAGATCTGTGACTTTGAAGTCAGTCTAGTCTACATAGTGAGTTCCATGACAATGAATGATACACAGAGAAACATTATCTCAATGAAAAAAAGGAAGAGGGAAAAGAAAAAAGAGGGGAGGGAGGGAGGGAGAGACAGAAAAAGGGAATGAAAGATTATTTTGTGTATATGGATGTTTTGCCTGCATGTTTATCTTGTGCACTGCATGCAATGCCACTGGATGCCAGAAGAGGGCTCATATATCCTGGTACTGGTGTTCCAAAACTAACTGTGGTTTAAATATGAAATGTCCCTCATGGACTCAAGTATTTAGATATTTGGTTCTCAGCTGGTACTGCTTAGACCCTTTAGGAGAGTCTCCCTGCAGGAAGTGGGTCACTAGGGGTGGGCCTTGAGCTTTTACAGCCTATCCCCACTTCCCATTTACTTTCTGTGATTAACCAATTTCCTGCCCCTGCCACCAATACTTTCCTCATCTACCATGTCTTCCTGTCTGTGATAGCTACCCCTAGACTGTAAGCCAAAATAGATCCTTTCCTCCCTACAGTTACTTTTGTGGGAGTGCTTTATCACAGCAATGAAAAAGGAAAATAAGCCGCCATCAATGACAGACAGGAAAGATCTCGATAGTATAGTCGTCATTCTGTAAGGTTCTCTCAACAAACCAAACACATGTCCAATTATATGTATCAAAAATACTGACCCAAATGTTTAGCTACATTCTCCTTTCCTTCCTGAAAAGTATGGACCATAATATTCGATCCCAGCATACATATAAAGGGTTGAGTTGACTAAAATGACTTACAAAAATTACTTGGAAAGTGTACTGTTAACTGGCACATACATAGTGAATTATCTAAAAAGCTTTGGGCTCCCAATTTTATGTTACTGGCAGATACAATGATTGGTTAATGGATTCCATATTTACATTGAGACAAATAAGCAAACTGAGAGGGCAAATACAGGGGATTTAATATAATAGCTTTTTGCCTTTGATCGCTTTTCCCCCATCCAAGAAAAGGGCCACTGAGCAAGAGTAGGAAAGGAAGAGTCTTCTCCTGAACCTCCCAGCTCTGACTGCTCAGGCAGGCTGCTTTATACCACCCCTGAAGACCCTGCTAAGTCTTTAGCGGTTTTTAAGCTTTTATACACACAAGGTACACTATGAATAACTATTATCTCGGTGTGTTACATCTAATCACGTCTACTTCTGTGTGATTTTTAAAACCTATCTACATGAGAATGAAAGCCTGGTATTTAGTACATGCTTGCCAAGTGAGCAATAAACAATTGCCAAGTTTCCTGGGGGCTCTCGTGCTCTGCCTCGTCATCAGGAAGCCAAAGCATATGCTGAGTGTTAGCCCGGGTGGACACAGTGTGTCCTATTTATTCAGGGTTTCCTTGGAAGCCACAGCTTATAAGTTTTGTTTCTTAGGGGTATATGTCAAATTTCATTTAGCATTAGTTGGTATCCAGATATACTGAATGGCAAAAAGGCAGCATTTGAGGGCAAAAGAAAAAAAAAAAAAAAACATGCCTGCTATGTGAGCAATGATGTCAGCTTAATTTATGTAACCAACAGAAAGCAAGAAGAGAAATGTAACGGGAAAGAGGCCACTAGGAAATCAAGACCAACAGCTATGCAGTTCATTTAGAAGTGTAGAACAGTACATGGACAGAATACTAAGAAAACAGATAGGCTTTGTGTTAACATCCAAGAGCCAAAGAGATTTCTTTGAAAGCATCTTGTTTTGAATCTTGAAATTACAAACATTATCACTTACTTGGAACATGTCCCTAGGCACAATATTTTTTCCTGAAAAGGTTTGGCAAATGTTTTTTTTTTTTTTCTGGAAAAATCTTGAAAATTGAACTACGTAAGCAGATGCTTGTACAACTAATACTTACTTCAAAAAATTCTCAATGAAAACTAGAGATGGGTAACCACAGAACCAATCCAAATATAACAATACTTGGAAAATGATTTGTTCATAATGGTTTTTCCATTTATTTGCTTACTTAAACCTCAAAATAGACCATAAGTTAGGTATCATAGGCTAAATTCATCCATATACAGTGTGTGATTCAAAATACAATTTGAAAGCAGCTCTCCACAGTAACATTATCTATACTATATCACCCTATTGCTAAGACTCATCCATGCTGTTCAGTTCAGTCCTAGTTCAGCCACTTTCAATGCTGGTTTAATTGCATTATGCACAGTGAAATAAATCACTTATTTGTCTTTTGATGGATATTTTCCTTGTTTCAATTTTTTTCAATCAGACATGGCAATTTGGCAAACCTTTCTGTATATATCTCCTGGTAGACATATGTAAACATTTCCTGGGGCATATGTATTGGCAGCATCTCAGTCTACGCACTGGGCATCCTACCACTCTGCAAAGGGCTTGTATCAACTTTTACAGCACGCTGTATAATGATTTTACAACACTTAAAAATCAAGTAGTATTTCATTTAAAAATCTCTATGTGCTCAGACTTTTAGAAAGAGAAAGATCCCTAATCTAGGAAACAGAAACAAGAATCAAGTGTGGGACAGTCACAGACAACTTCAATATATTGGTAATATTCTGGGCTCTAGGCCTGGTTGTAAATTCCACAGTCTTTATTATTATGCTTATGATATATGTATATCCTAATATGTGTTAATATTTATGTAGTTTTAAGCTTTAATATAATAAAAACCTAAAAATGGTAAAAAACCGTGGGGATTACTTGCAAATAGACTTAATAAGTCTATTTTTTTTTAATTTAAAAGAGATTACAGTAAAAAAAATAGTATTAACAAGTTTTTATTATATTGTGCCGAATTTTTACAATTCTGAGTCCCTAGGATGATAGCCCTCTAATCCAGATGAGACTGGGAACATTCAGGGTAGTGGGGACATAGACAATAACCCTCTTAATTCAGTAGCTTGGTTTCCTTTTAGTTATCTCAATCAATCAAAGATTAAAGAAATTAGACCTCAAGAAATGAAGGGCA
The DNA here is from genome assembly GCA_019843815.1 of Montemys delectorum. NCBI lineage: Eukaryota > Metazoa > Chordata > Mammalia > Rodentia > Muridae > Montemys > Montemys delectorum. The sequence continues at coordinate 17,377 of JADRCD010213582.1, forward strand.
ATGGTAAGTTCATCTTTCAAGATATTTTTTCTCTTGACAAATATACTTATATGAAAAGAACATTTTAAAAAAACAGATATCAAAAAATAAATAGAATGACTACTTCCCCAGTGGCCAAAAAAATTAAAAAATTGAGTACCTCAAAAGTAAAGTGAATATCAATATATAGCCTCAATAGTTATGGTTAACTATAAACTACATACATGGACCCCTGTATTCTTGCACCATACACATTTGAAGCACACAAAAGTAGAAATTTCTAAAGAACTTGATAGTAAAAATCAGACATCTTAGTGTACTCTTCCTAAAACACAGTAGATGGCCCTGTGTGCCACATGAGCCTTAGCCATTCTTCTAGGAGACAGCACTCCACTTTAAAGAGCTGTGTGAAACACAAGAGTTAGTCCAAAGTCGAAAAACAGGCAGGGAGAACATAAATCTATGATGATCAGTTATCCTTTCAACCTATTTCCATAACTCTGGAGACATCAATGTGTCTCACTGCTTTAATTACCTCAACCTCTTTGCTTACAGGTATCATAAATAAGGATTATTGACACCATCTTAGATTTCATTTATGTTCCTGGAAATCAGTGGGAAAAAAAAATAAGACACCCCTCCAAAAAAAAAAAAAATCCATGTTTATGGTATTGAGTAATTGATTTTCTTTTATGTTTTCAAAGTAAAATAAACACTTTAAAACACTTGTCTTTAACTTGGGGTTTCTTTTATTAAAGTGTACAGTCTTGGCGCATGCCTAAAGGAGTAATAGGCTGTTCCTAACAAAAGAGGCTAGACTCCACTCTCTGCCTTGTGCCCGAGGCGTCACCTCCCCAAAGCACACAGCTAACTGCACGCTCCTGCTGTACCTGTAACAATTTAATTGTACACGTCAGCCTAGTCAGGCATCTTCAGCTCATGACTGGGAGACATGAAATTCATTGTCATTATTGTCCCTGTCATTTTGGATCATTATATCCTGCTGCAGGATTTTCCTCACTTCACTGAATTCCTACCTCCAGGAGTCAGGGATTATAGCCGAGGTTGGAGTGGGGGCAGGACCGTGAACTACATTTACCTCAGGGGAGCCAGAGATTAAATTGGCTTTGCTCTCTCACCAGCTGAATTCATCTATGTATGCTGTGAGTTTTAAACTGGAATAAAAATGAATATTCTAGTGAATGATGATTTTTAATTCCCCTTTTGAAACACAGATGTAACCAAGTTTTATTAAATACAATACAATTTCTTCAGGTTGCTATTTTCATCTGTGTATAATAAATACTTAGAAGCTGGGTATAAAGAAACAGACATCTCTATCTGTGTCTTGACTGGCAGATGGGAAAAATTTAGAGCTATAATCTTGTTCTCCAATTTCATTTTACAGGTTTAATGGAGTTACTTAGTGGTTGTAAATACTTCATCACTTTTAGTTATATATCACTTTCTGTGCACAGGATTGGATGACAAAAGTCCATTTAGAGTGGCACCAGGAATCTACTCTGGAAATTAGAGTTTTGATTTTTAAGGCACAGCCTTGGGTATGGTGTGGCACATGCATTTAATCCAGTACGGAGGAAGCAGAGGCAGGCCGATGTTTAAGCAAGCTTAGTCTATATAGTGAGAACTGGTCTCAAAACACAAACACACACAAGCCAGGGTCTTATCTAACCCAGACTGGCCTAGAACTGAGTATGTAGCTAAGTGTGGTCTTGAACTCCTGATCCTGCTGCTTCCATCTCCCATGTTCTGGGATCACCGGGATGTGCCACCATGGTGAGGAGCTAGAAAATTGGACTAAAGCTGATACATGACACAACAACTTCCTCAGGCCCAGGCTACACCCCAGCAGCAGTCACACAATCTAAGAGACGGCCAAGACACCTAAACAAAGATGCTTTCAGCACCTTCCTGCTTTCTTAGAGAAGGCTCGCCCTGGTAACCCTTAGTGCACACAGTATAGCCAGGACTAAGTATCTAGTCATTCAGAACTAGGAGCTCAATCAAAGGAGACACAAGGTAATGGTTCAGAGAGAAAACTAAGGAACAAATTACAAGTTTTCAATCAAGAATGTAAGGAATTGTAACTGGAGGGAAACTCTGGTATGTGACTTGTATCCTTTCATTTCATATGGATTTTATGGAGAAACTTGACATTTACTCTGCCTACATTTAAAAAAATAGCAGTTATTCCTCCATATGTATCAGTTTGTCTTTTAACAGTTAACAGTGAAATACCACAGCAGGTCATACTTATGCCACATACAAAATAGCCCATAATTACATCAGCCGGTATGGGAGCTATGTGTGATGGGGCACACCTACAAAACAGCGCTGGGGAGGGGGAAGAAAGTGGGAGAAAACATCAAGGCCAGCCTATGAAAAACAAAAGACAAACAAGCAAAGTGAAAAAAGAAAGTACAGGAACTTAATTAGAAAAAATTATTTAGCCTTAATCATATACAGTATGACTTTATCAGAATTTATTTAGGATTAACTATGGCTCTACATACTTAAAAACTTTTGAGCAAAATATGGCAGTGCACAGCTTTAAGTCTAGCATTCAGGAGGCAGAGCCAGATGAGTTTTTGTGAGATCAAGGCCAACCTGGTCTACATAGTGAATTTTAGACTAGACCAGAGTTACAGACTGAGATGTCTCAAAATAAAAATAAGTAAGTAAATAAAAATAAAACCTTTGTTATTTGTACAATTTAGTCTTCTAAATGAATACCTTAAAACTCTAACAGTTCTGTGAAGAGACCTTAAAGGTTGTCTCAACTTCCATGCCTAGGCCAGCTTCATGCAATGCCAGCTGGTCTGTGCCACTATGGGCTCAGAGCATCTTATCCACTAGGACTGATGTAACTCTACAGTACAACAATATTAAGAGTCTGTAGGGAACAAAACTTCTGACATCATTCAAAAATTCATTTTATGAACATACATGACCGTTTCTCTGGAATCAAGAATCTCTTCATGTATAAATTATAAAAACTACTTCTGTTTACTTGAAAATAGGTAATTGTATATGAATTTAAGTGATGTGTTTAAAGTTATTTCAGGCCTGGTTTCATTTCAAAATAACTTGGACTGTCTTACAGTCTTGTAATGTAATGGTTCTTTGTTTTCCCTTTGCATGTGTGTGTCATGGCCTCAGCATCTTCCACAGTTGCCTCTCCCTTGTTCCCTTGAGTGGGGGTCTCTCGCTGAGGCTGGAGCTTGCTAGGTTTTTGTTTATTTGTTCTTATTTTGAGAGTGTAGGAGCTGGGCTGGCCATTTCTGCCCACACCCACTCCTACCTCCCAGCCCTAGGATTACAAGTACACAAGGCCACATCTGGCTTTTCATTTGAGCAGTAGAGATTTCAGGTTTTAATGTTTGTGTAGCTCATGGGCAAAAAGCCATGTGCATAACCATGCACACGATGGCTCCTTATGAACAAGAGGTTATTTCGTCTCAGTAATGAAACTTTGGTCTTATAAAGTATACACATGGGTTTGTCATGATTCAAAGGACTGAGGCTTCCCCTTCTTCTGAGCACAGTATTCAGTACATTCACTTCCTCTGCCCTGATGTGGCTTTCCTCCGTATTTTCACAGGGACACTTAGTCTGCTCATCACACCATACTGGCTAAAACAGGAACTGTCAAGATCTGTGGATACACTGTAGGGGCAAACAACTCTACTCTTAGACATTTTTGTTTTGCCTCACCTTTAATATTACATACCCAAGCCTGAGTAGTTTCAGAAAAAACTGAAAAGGAAATTATTTAAATTGAAATGCCCAGAGTAATTTGTTTTTACTTCTTCAGTTCAAGACTAAAGACTATATTATTTCCAAACATCAATTTTGAATTATTCTAAAAGAGGTCTTAATAATTCTTTATCAACTTCTATTTCTGTAGCCTATAACAAACTATAAAAGTGAGCTCATTCTGAATTAAAGGAACTTTTCCTCTTAATTCCAGCAAGACAGTAAGTACTCTGCTTTAAAAAAAAAAAAAACAGGTGTGGTGGTTTGAATATGTTCGGCTCATGGGAAGTGGCATTATTAGGCGATGTGGCCTTGTAGGGGAAGTGTGTCACTGTGGCTGTGGGCTTTGACACCCATCTCCCAGCTGCCTGGAAGACAATCTCCTTCTGCAGTCCTTGGATGAAATGAAGATGTATAACTCTCAGCTCCTTCTCTAGCACCCTGTCTGCCTGGACACTGCTTTTCTTCTAGCCATGAGGAAAATGGAAGTGCTTTGGTCATGGGGTCTCACAGCAATATATCTATAACTATGATACAGGCTTTCCCTGGATTCTCCTCAGTACGAATCTATAATTCATGACAATAGCAAACTAAGACAGTCATGAATCCAGGTATGACAGTGATGCTCTTCAATGGGTGAGTCCAGTATGCACAGCCTAACACATAAGATGCAGTACCTAACACATACGCCATGTTATAGAAACAGTAAGAATTTGAGAGGATTTGTGTAGGAGGAGGAAGAGAAGGCCAAGGCCACGAATATTTCCACATGAGTATAGACAGGATGCTATTTACAGAATGCTTATCCCTCCTGGACCAGAAACCTCTTTACTGTAATCACCCAATAAACTACAATGGTTAACATTAAGGGTCTGATGCAGAGAGAGCAGATTCACGGTTGAAGGTTGTCCTTTAACATGTAGGTTCCTTCAAGGGCACCAAAAAGTAGTTAAGTGGCCCCCCCTGCGGTGTCTGGGATGCTGAAAGTCCCTGGAAACTGTTAATTTTCTAGCTTTTAATGTCTGTCTAAGACCCTTAACATTTTTCTAATATTGTTGCTCCTAGGACATTTTCGTAAGTTTGGTCCCCACTGCCACCTCTGTACACACGCATTCTGCATTTATATATAAAAGCCTGGCAGACAGCCCCTGAATTGACTCAGAAGGGTAACAGTGGAGCAACATAAAAGGCAAAAGGAAAAAAGAACAAAGAAAGAAAAAGAAAAGGAAGATACAGTAGCACATAATAATACAATATGGAAATGTTCATCAAATCTTCTAAAACAGCACAAGAAAACATTTCTTTGTGCTAAGAATTTATGTATCTAACACCAAGTATAAAGGCCATACAGCAGGATGGGATCATGGACAGTCAGAGCCTAAGATGTCTTTGTGTCAGAAACTTTCTAAACCGTTTGAACATGTGCAGTGACTGTGCCTTCTTAGTTCCATATAAGTATCACTACATTGTTTTCTAGTCCTGTACACACTATCAAATGACCAACGAAGACTCACAAATGGTTTTCCTTAGACTGCTTTGTACTGTTGCTGTTGATTGTGGTCTGTCTGGAAATATACTGCTTAGTTCCCTCAAACAAAATGTACAAATTATATGGTGTACATACATACACAAAAGAATTCGCAGTGAATACATAGCAAATAGACATTAGGCAAAGTCTAATGTCTGTACAAAACAACAATGTGTCAATTTCAGCCCAAGGGGTATTTTTCTCTAGGTTTATAATCCCCTGAAAACAGAGGTTTCACTAGAAAACCTACAGACTCTCAGCTGCTTCCAACATTGTAATATATTCATAAGGCAAGCATTCACTGCCAAACATACAACAAATGGAGCGGTCTGGGGGAGGGGTGAAATGCGTAACTATGAGAGATGGGCCAAGCCAACCATGAGACAAAACTAGAAGTAAAAGAGGAAAACAAATACTTAACACAGATAGCCAGATGTTCTGGCTGACAGGGTCCTAGCACTCTGGAGGCTGAGGCAGGAAAAAGAGCAAAAATATGTAGCCAGACTAGTCTATGCAGTGAGTTCCAGGCCAGCCTGGTCTAGGAAAAAAAAAAAAAAAAGTATCTTAATTAATTAAAAACAGAAAGGTTAGAAGCAAAGCATTGTAGGTAGTTTTTCAGCCAATACTACCAAGTATGGTGAATCTCTACCTGCGTGGGTGCATTTGTTTGTTGTTTGAGGTTAATATGAAAAGTGGAATGCAAACCTATTTTTTTTATTTAAATAAAGGTCAGTGTACTTGGCTGTCATAATTGGACAGAAAAATATCTAGCACAAAGAAAAGAAATATCACATACCATCATAGTAGACAATGGCCCCTACCAGCTTGTCCTTCTGGAGCATGGGGAAATGCTCGAGGGCTCTGGATTTGCTGAGGACATAACTGCTCTTCAGGCAATGACTTCCTGCAACCAGATCATACATCTTGATTCCCACCCAGTAATAAGGTAACTGCCACCACCTATAGCATAAGCAAAAAGAGAAGATTTTTTTTTAGAAACACGGTATAGCATTATAGATTGGCACCTTACATGAAAAGAAAGGCCATTTAGGAAAAGCAAACTTATACTCACAAGTAGTAGGCTGCAAAAAAAAAAAAAAAAAAAAAGGAGGGGGGAGTGCAGGGGGAGGAGGTGGCACATAGTTGCTTCTGGCACCACGCTAGCTGACATAAAGGAAAATCAGCAAGAGTTTATGACTGCCTCCATGGTTCCTGCCTGCTCCGTGTTAGAATTCTTCAGGAAGCATCCAAAATAAACAAACACTCACGCCTGTGCCTCACAAGTATAGAGATGGATTCAAATACTGTAGGTTGGAGGCCTTGGTATATGTGAACAACAACCAGGTTGAAGAAGCCCCCAGAAATCTGTAACTAAGCAGGCACTAGGTGGTCCAATCTGTTTCAAGCCCTACACCACCCATGTGGTTAAAAGAATGACATAATCCCCTTTTCCAAGTTGCTGGGCCTATCTTCTTAGGGCAACCTCACACACACTTCTAACATCAGGGAAATGATTAATCACACCTCCTGCATGAATTTCCATCTGTGTTAACTTAGATAATAAAAAGATACAATTTAACTAGCTGGGTTTGGGATTGCTACACTGTAGTTTCAGATTTTGTATCAGGAGAGTTTTGCAAGGGGGGTGGGGTCTGCATTTTACACTGCACACAGGACCTCATTTGAAAGTCTTAGAGTAAACACAGCTGTTCACCTACATACTCGGAAAAACTGAAATAAGATTCCATTAAATATAAACATAGAACTCAACCTTCTTTGCCTTCAAAATCTAGCCCTTAGACATAGGTCCACAGAGAGTTTAAAAAAAAAAAAAAAAAAAAAACCTTCACTTTTAAATGCACCAAGGAAAGTATTTGAAATAGATTAAAGATTAGGGCCAATTAAGGCCTCATTAAGAAATACCCAGAGAAGGACTGTTTCCATGAGAAGCCTGTTGATCTGCTGACCTCAGCCCAGCCCATAGCATCCACGTGACGGCAAAGGCTTACTTGTAAAGTGGAAGCATTATAGGCAGCGGAGCTGATAAATGAGGAGCGATTTCCAGTAAGTTGGCACGTTCATGAAGGGCTTCTTTCACCATCCTATACTGAAAATCAAAACAGAGAAAATTAGTTTGGCAGTAACAGATCATAATATTTTCAAATGGCAAATAGACACCCTGCCAACTGATTGATATACAGAAACCTTCTACCTCTGAGCGAGGAGAGCTTCCCCCCTAATCAAATCTCTAATAATACATCATGCTGTCAACCTCAAAGATTTTTTAGAAACCTTAACTGTATTTGCATAGGAGAAAAACATGCTGTCAGAGTTCCCAGGTGTAAGATATTTTCCGGACTTGAGTTACAAGATTATTGTAACCATTTATCTTGCCTTCTCTGGATTGCTTCCTTTCTCCGTTTCCCAGACTGTTTTCTCAAGGTAAGAGAGAACACATTGTTCAAATTCATGGCAAGTTCTCCGGCCTTCCTTAAACTCAACAAAGATGCTATATAGCCTGGACAGGTATTTTACGGATGGAAAAAAAGCCTTTGTCTTTTCTCCCACGGCCCCCATTACACCTACATTATTATTGTAATACGAATTTTACACATGACAATATGACTGTAGCTATTGACAAAATAAGGCAGAACACATTGGAAATCAGCAGATCATGAATTCTGGGCTGTTTTCTTTGCCTCCATCACGGATGCTGAAGAGAAACATAAGAAAAGGGGAAAGATTCAAAGCTGACTTGTCAAGGCGAGAAAGGGGACAGACTCAACACTTGACAATGGCAAGTCCACGCTGCTGTGTTTTCCTTGTATGAAAAGCAGATACAGAAGGAAGCTGGGTTTTTTTTTCCCACCCTCTGGGAAATGTCATTTTCCACACTTGCCTTGGCACTCTTCAAATGATAGCAGACTGGACACAATAAAGTGTGACACACAGAAAGCGTGACTCAGGTCATCTCCTCCCTCCCCCCATGAATGTGTCAGTGACAATACGGCTGCATGACTGCACCTGCAGTTAAGAGATCAGTCTGGTACTCTATAGGCATTACAACACAGCTCCCCCGAAACTGCTCTCAAGTAGCAATTTGGTGGCCATTGGCAAAACCCCAATCACAATTGTTAAAAGGCAACACATCCAAAAGCGATTCTGTAAATCTGCTACTTTGACATGCTTGTGCAGAAAAAGCCCCTGATTACCCATAAACATAATCCTATACAGAACACCTCTCCTGAAAGATGCTCTAAGCAGCATACACTAAACAGGTATTTTTAACAGGAAGAAATGTTAAAAGCTATTTAAAAGAGAAAAAAAAAATGCCTGACTTAATTGGGTAGAAAAAACATAGTGGCAATTTTTGTTTAACAGCCAGCATCCACAATTACCTGCTCAACATCCAAGTTCATGATGGCCTTCTGGAGGTATCGCACACCACCATGGATCAATTTAGTGCTTCGGCTGCTAGTCCCCGATGAGAAGTCATCTCTCTCTACAAGGGCTGTTTTCAGTCCTGTGTAACCAGAAAAGCAAATTAACTTCTCAAATTACACAATTTGTATGTAATTCATTAAAGGCACTTCTCCAGGGTTGAGACAATCGCTGGAAAAATTAGTCTGAACATGGATAAATTTGTATTCAAAGTGCAGTACACTGTCTATATTATAATGAAGAGATTTTAGGCTCTTCCTGAGGGACAAGTCAAGACTGAACTGGAAGCATATTAAACTGTGAATGAATCACACCTAGAAAACATTACCGTACGATTTCAGGGCAGCAAGTTCTCTAGTGTATTGAGGGAATCAAAGGAGGGCCGGGCACCATCTTTTCCCACATGGCATCGATGGGTGTTGTCGCAAAGCCTTCAGAATGCGTGCCTGTCCCTCCCTACTGAGGGCAAACTGTTCCTTTCCTGCACTCTATGCATTCATTAACAATACCAAGTCAGACTCCTTCTGTGTTCTAGGTCCTACCTGCAAAAGTACCTGAGATGATGGTACAATGGCTAAGGAAGTCAGTGACATAGCCGTTATGGTGTAAGGGACACGGGCAGGTGGGAATTTCCAGAGGATGAGAGGAGAGGGGAGGGGCTCATTGGGTAAAGTACTTGTCACAAAAGCCTGCAGACATGAAGACCTGAGATTCAGTTACTGGAATCCACAAAATTAAGAATTAAGCAATGAGTTATCTATAATCCTAGAACTCTTACAGAGAGACAGTAGACTAAGACAGGAGGATCCTAGAAACTCACAGTCCAGCTAGCCTGGTGTATGCAGTGGTAAACAACAAGAGACCTGCCTCAAACAAGATTAGCCCTGACTCCACACACATGAACACACACCCATACCTAAACACAAAAGATTTAAAAATCAAAAAAGTTTTAGTGTTGAGTTTAGAGTGCAGTTTAAAACACTGTATGATTTATGTATGATAAACTATTTAAATATTAAAAAGAAATACAAGCTAGGATACCCATAACGCAAGCAAACATGCTTGGGGCTGCAAAGATAGCACAGTAGTTACGAGCACTTGCTACTCTAGCTGGGAGGACTTCCGTTCAGTTCCTATCCCCTAATTCAGGTAGCTCACAATTGCCTGTAACTCCAGCTCCTTGGAAAAGCATGTCCTCTTCTGGACTCTGCAGAAAACTGCACTCACCGTTAATTTGTTCTGGGTGTGCTACAGACAAAAAGGATAGCTGGTACTCGAGCACATACATATACATATACATACATACATACATACATACATACATACATACATACAAGATAATATTCTTGCTAGGATGAGGCTGAACAAAGACAGGTACATTCTACAAGTCATCCCATCGTTTTATCCAAAGACTACTACAAATCGCTTAGGGAGGAAAAAAAAATCTACTTCTAATTTCTTTTCTTGCAGGGACACCCTGTCTTTTTGAGGCTTCGGGTGAGCAGCAGTGCTCCAGGTCCTTGTCGTGCATTAGGTGAGTTCTTCAAGTTCACAAGCCCTGGGGTATCCATCCACAGGCAGCCCTGGGAATGAGCAGGATCTGGCTACTCCCTTAGGCAATTGGTTAGGTCACGGGTCCATTCACAATCATAACATGAGGTAAAGCAATCTGGACTCACAAAGCTAGGAAGGGAAAAAGTGCATGCATTCAGTTGAGAGCCGTTTAGTGGGAAAGGGTTGCTTTGATAACATTTAACAGTTTAAAATTTGAACAGAAATGTCATCATAAAACCAGAGCAATTCTCTTGACTTAAAAGAACAAAATATTTGAAAACAGTGAAGATTGGAAAGTAGAGATTTTGATTCAAGATCAAATACTACAGGTGTCCAAACTAGGAAAAAAAATAACAAAAATCACAAGTGCTGTCATCCAACATCACTGCTCTTAGACATACACCCCAGAAAAAGTTCTGCAACACTCTCAATGATTAAAATATTACTAGTGCTTAATTTGTTCTGGGTATGCTCCAAACAGGGGAGGATAGCAAGATAGTATGGACACTGAACATGGATCCACATGGGCTAGCTGTCCAGTGGCTCTGCCCAGGCAAATGAAGAAGCACAGAGACTCACCAGGGCCTCCTTCAGAGAAGGGAGGACTTGTCTTACTCCAGATTAGAACCTGAATTCAGGACATGAACCCAGACTACACATACTCAAAATTACATTTGCCGACCCTTTCCACCCACGCTCTACCACCTCTGTAAATCCTACAGAGATCTTTTGGTATTCTAAATTAGTCCCTTTTTTTTTTTCTTCAGCTGAAGATCAGAAGAAGGAGTTGACTTTCAGATGGTATTTAGGAGCCACATTATTTAAAATATGCCTGTCTTTAAACCCTAACATCACAGTTAAGACATCAGGATGCCTGTACCAGGGAAGGAAGGAAAGTGAGCCTGAGAGAACAAGACCCTCAGCTTCCTATTTGGTCAGCCCCAAACGCCCTCCAGGCGGTGATCTCAGACCTCCCAGACAGTCCTCACTGAGAGTGTGCTGTGGGCAATGCCCCTCTCCCCAGCAGGAGGACATAGTAACTCAGTAAGCCCATCCCCTCCTCTTCACCTTAGTCCCTCCCCATGCAAGCGCTTGCTCTAGCAACCTGTCATGTGGTCCATGTAGAAACCGAGAGGCCCCAGATGACAGGTCATCAGCAGACCAGGCCTTAGTCCAACAGCTAAAGAAACTGTCCCTGCCAGCACCACGTGAGTCACAAAGAAACACTGCCAGTAGACACATGGAGCCACAGACCCAGCAAGGCTCACTCACTACGACTCCTAAATATCCCAAATGAGATGATGTGGGTTTTCTTGTTTAAGCCACTTAAATCTGGGAATGGCTTTACTGGTAACAAAATCCCTGTGCAAGGAACGTGATGACCATTTGGGGGAAGGAGTTCCTTATGTTACTTATTTTATTTTACATGTATTTGTGTGTGTCCCTGGGTGTATGTATGTGTACCACATGTGTGCAATAACAGAAGAGGTCATACACACACCCAGGGACACACACAAATACACATAAAACATCCAAAACATCCCCTGTAGTTATGGATGGTTGTGAGCTAAGAACCAAACCTGAGCAGTAAACATTCTTAACTGCTGAGCCATCTCTTTAGCAGCCCAATTTAGTTTTTAATCACTTCTGGAGAAACAGCCTTCAGCAAAGGCTGAGTTCATGGAGCCTTGCTCAAAATGAATGGCTGAGGAGGTAGGCTTAGGCAAGCTTAAAGAGGCAAGCTGAACTTACTAATATCACCCGTACTTCCAGTCCTAGGATGCTGAGGCTGGAGAACTGCTGAGTTCGACACTAGCCTGAGCTGTACAGTGAAAAACCATGGACGAGGAGAGAGAAGGATGAAGGAGAAGGGAAGAAGAGAGGGATGAGGGAAGGTGGGTGACTGGCAAAGGATGAAAGTTCCCAGCCTTGTCACAGCTTGTCACTGGGGGCTGGAGAGAAGGGTACGTATAATTGTCCTGAGAGGAAGTGACCAGGAGCTTTTGATCCAAGCTGGGGCATTTGAATCCTGTCCTGAAGGCCATTGTTACCCACAACAGCAAATGCCTCTAAGAACATGGTTGCATGTCTAAGAGCAGTGTTAGTTAACACACTTGGTTAAATTAATAAGCATGAAGCCTGCAAGTCCTGTACTCTACTCAGTCCTGTCCTGGGTGTCCATTTCCAGGAACCTGGGCTTGCCTGGGCAACTTTTTTTTAAAGCAATTTTTAATTTTTTTTCCCCAGAAGTTCTGAGAGATTGTTCGGTGAGACACTACTATGTTTCCTGACAAGGGTGTCACTGAAGTGCTTAGGCTCACAATGCTGATTAGGGTTCTAGAAAGTTTTCTTTTGGTGATGGCATGGGAATGGGGATGGGGAATCTCATTCCACAGTGTAGCCAGGGCAATGAAGAACCTAGCCTCAGGAGGCAGTTCTAGCAAGAGAGTATCACATACCCCTGCTGGTAGACTTTTCTTTCCCTAACTCTGTGTGCTGTTACAAGAATCAGCAAGCCACCTCAGGCAGGCATTCCAGGATATTTAAAGTCAATCCTTGGGACTGCTTTTTACCTGCTATGGATATTTTACAAGTTATTCATATGTATTACGTGACAAACCACAGTAAGTAACAATGAAATTTAAGATAAGCCACTCAGTTACACCAAGCCCTCCTCTGCTACTGTTATCTTGTCGAATTACCCACCAGAATTTCTGAAAAGAAATGTGATTACTTTTCCCAAAAAAAAAAAAAAAAAGCGTACAACAAACATAGTCTCCAAAATGACTGCCAAATCAGTGGTATTAAACCACCATGTAAGCTAAAAGTTGTTCAAACTACAGAGGAGAGAAAATAATCAGAACCCTGACATTTTCAGTGACCCCCCCAAGTATCAAGTGCTCTGAAATTCTCAATTTTGCTGGATGAGAATAAAGAAAAGAAGTACCACAAAGCCAAAGCACGACCAGAAGCCTCAGCTAATTCTATTACTTCATTCTCTGATTACTTAACTAAAGTATTTATGGTGGGTGTGTGCGCGCGCTCTCGCGTGTGTGCATGTGTGTGTGTGTGAGTGCCTGTGTGTGTGTGTGTGTGTGTGCGCGCGCGCTCTCGCGTGTGTGTATGTGTGTGTGTGAGTGCCTGTGTGCGTGTGTGTGTGTGTGTGTGTGTGTGTGTGTGTGTGTGTGCGTGCGCGCACGTGTGTATGCACAAGTGCGTGCATGTGTGCTTGTGTATTGATTTGTGGCGTAACCTCACTATGTATCTCAGGCTTCCCTGTAACTCGTCGTGTGTAGCCCACTGTATAGCTGGAAACACTTCTTGCCCCGGCCTCCAAGACTGGGATTACAAGTTCTCATCACTGGACTCCAACTTGCTTTTTCATTTATTTTGTCTTGGTTTTTTTTTTTTTTTTAATCTAATATTTCCCTCCTCAGAAATTTTAAATTAAAAGCTTTGTCTTCTAATTTAAGGATAAGGTGGGAGAAGTGGGAAGGGGCCTCTTTATTCTGAGGGGCAGTTTTGATGCAGCTTTCAACCCTTGCACTTTGCATTCTTACCCAAGACAGGTTTGAAGAGATGAAAACCATACTTTCAACATGCCAAGGGCTGAGGAGGCTGGGAATGAATGACTGTCCTTCAGAGAAGAAAGACAGATCTCCAACCTGTGATTAGGTTCAAGGATTTTATTTTTAGATTTCTTTATTTTATGTATATGAGCATTTTGCCTGCATGTGTGTATATACAACATATGTATGCCTGGTACCATGGAGGGAAAAAAAATACTGTCAGATTCTAGGAAGTTACAGATGATTGGTCCCTGCAATGCAGGTGCTGGCAATCAAACTTGGGTCCTTTTGATGAACAGCCAGTGCTGGTCACTGAGCCTTCTCTCCAGCCTCCTCTCTTACCTTTTGTTAGGCTATTTCTTTATGTATTTAATAACGCAAAGCAATAAACCCTACTACAGTAGGGGAGAATCAAAACAATGCCCAAAGCTAGCAGCTTTCTACCTGAGGGTTGTTTTGTTGTTGTTGTTATTATTACTATCATCATTATTATTAATTTTAGGGGGCGGTCTCAGGGTGAGGTCTCAGGAATTCCACAGCAGCAATAGAGTTAAAAAAAAAAAAAAATCTTCAGTGAAATCTGAGGTAAACAGATGATTTGTGGGGGCTGGAGAGCTGGTTCAGTGGTTAAGAAGCTCTTCCGAAGGTCCTGAGTTCAAATCCCAGCAACCACACGATGGCTCACAATCATCTGTAGCAGATCTGATGCCCTCTTCTGGTGTCTGAAGACAGCTACAGTGTACTCACATATTATTTATAAATAAATAAATAAATAAATAAATAAATAAATAAATAAAATCTTTAAAAAAAAAAAAAGGATGATTTGTAAAGAATCTGGTCAACATAAAATCTACCTTCCATCCTCACTCCATCTGTTAGCACACTCAATGAAACCATACTTTAAAGGCAGGGTGAAGGGCGAGCACTAAACACAGCTCTTCTGGATTAAATGACGCTTTCTAGCTATTTCCAACTAAATCAGCTCATGGACCAAGACAGTTGGATGAACACAAGGGAATAATTACAACCTTAAGGGAGAAATGATACGACATTTAACTCGCACAACAAGGAATAGAACAGAAGTATATTTTAATACCTTTTACTGATTATCTTATTATGCATGAAAACAAGCTCAATATAATAAATGCAGAGATGCAAAGAGAACAAAATAAAACCCTCCTGTAATTACAGCACTCGGAGATAACCGCAATTAACATCTGAGTGTTTCAACGTTCACATTTTCTGTGCATGTCTATAACCTATAACACATACGTGTGCATATGTACAGGTTTGCAAAACCTGGATCATGGCTTATTTAAGAATTTTTCTATTTAACATTGTTTATTGTAAACACTTTGTCCATCAATAAATATTGTATATAATTTTATTTTAAAAAGCATTTCAAAGTATTACATTAAACTTTTACTATGATTTATTTATTCAGTTCCTTATTTTGAACATCTGGCTTAGTTTCTTTTTCACTCTTACAGATTGAACTGCAAGACTGTACTTTCCTTTAAATTCCCTGTATCTGTAACTATGTCATTAGGCTAAATTTTAGAAATATGATTGTTAAAGTTTGCTAAATGGGAAGCAGGAGTCATTGCTATGTAATAATTAGAGACACCAAGGCCATGACATCCAAGTCAAAAAGTTAAGGTCCCTTGTGCCTTAATACTCTAAGCACAAGCACCAAATCTGCATGGCACGTGAGAAAAGACGAGCCTGTACACAAAGATGAAACCGTCATTGGAAACCTGTGGGCACTTGTTTGGGTTTCCAAGAACCACTGCCATTACTAATAAAGAAGACTACACAAAAGGCTTCATTTCTCCAGGATAAGACCTGTGTGATGCTGCGCAGTAGCCCCGGTGAGCCAAGGTCAGGATGCAGGACTTTGCCTGGCGCTTTCTGACAGTGAATGTTAGCTTTGTTTAGACATGTAAAATACTAGATACTGGTTATTTTAATGCCTCCGTCTATGCTCATATTAGGAAATGGATAATATATAACAAATACATAACTGTAGTGTGTGTGTGTGTGTGTGTGTAAAAAACACATTTTGTTATTTCAATATGCATACAATATTGTTACAAAATTGTGTTTAAAAGTTAATACTGTAGCCAGGCGATGGTGGTGCATGCCTTTAATCCCAGCGCTTGGGAGGCAGAGGCAGGTGGATTTCTGAGTTCGAGGCTAGCCTGGTCTACAGAGTGAGTTCCCAGACAGTCAAGGCTATACAGAGAAACCCTGTCTCAAAAAACAAAAAAACAAAAAAACAAAAAAAAAAAAAAAAAAAGAGAAGGAAAGGGAAAGAAAGAAAGAGAGAGAGAGAGAGAGAGAGAAAGAGAGAGAGAAAGAGTGAATATCGTGGCTGAGAGGTGCTATTATTGTTCCCTCTTTTTACCTTACTATAAAAACAGCCAGTGTCAAATGGGAGGAGGGGGTTATCAACAGACAAACTAACCAAAACAACACAACAGTCAATGGAAACTGAGGTTACCTGAAGGGTTTTATATGTGCTGCCACATTCTTGCTGTGCTTGAGAGCCTACAGCCTGCATGCATTTGTAGTGTGTGTGTGTGTGTGTGTGTGTGTGTGTGTGTGTGTGTATACACATGTTGTTCTTCCACAATATTCTTCTCCAACTTACAACACATTTTGACTCATTTTTCTCTGCATTACGTACAAGTCTATCTGATTTTCTATAACTGACTATGTTCCCTGATATTGTTATCATAAATACTGCTACAAATAAATTCTGGGAGTTGGGAAAGTATGTCAGGAAGTGAAAGTGCAAATCATACAACCCAAGGTTGATCCCTGGAACCCACATAAAAAGCTAAATGTGATGATATATACACTTGTAACACCAGCCTTCCTACTATGGCCATGCATTCACATACACACACCGAGACACATACAGAGAAATGAATACACACATACATATGTTTTTAAATAACAAAAATTTAGTTAATGTGGCATTGTACAGCCACCTGTAAACAAATTCTCCTTTCTTTATTCAAACAAAATTATTTTTAAAAGACATGGTTGATTCAAAATTAAGATAAACACTCGTGGACCAGTAGTGCAGCAGACTGTTTAAATGTCTCTGTCTTGGTGGGCTCAGAATCTGGGACTGCTTCGGAAGGGTACGGAGTATTCCTAGCCACTGTGAGCAAAACAAAGGACTCAGCCTCTCAGAGCTGAGACTGAAGAAAGGTTCTCTGTTTTGTACAGGAAGTTGGCAAGCTACTCCTGACCACTGTGTAGAGCTGGGGACTATCTGCTGGGTCACAGCCGAACACCCAAACCACATCACCAGAGTCAAGGCTTCAGCGGACTCCACAGATGGTCAAGATCAACCCAAGACAGAAGACTAAGTTTATTAATAATAAAAAACAAAATCAACCTAATATGATGGGCAGAAAAGGGGAATATAAGCAGAGTGGAAAGGTTAAGTGGGCTCAGAGTGATGGCTCACTAGTTAAGAGCATTTACTACTCTAGAGGACCCAGGTTCAATTTCCAGCACCCACATCATAACTAACTACTCTCTGTAACTCCAGTTCTAGAGGATCAGACGCCCTCTTCTGACCTCTGCAGAAAAAATACCCATACACATAGAATAAACCATGAGTGTATAAAATGTCTACAGCTTAAATAAATAAATAGGGAGGACCTAGTTAAATAAATAACGGTTTATGATAGACAAAGTAAACATTGAAAATATCTGAAATTTAACTGGACATGGTAGTGCATGCCTCTAATTCCAAACGCAGGAAGTAGAGGCAGGAGGATCAGAAGTTCTGCTACCTAGCTAGCTCACAGTCTGTCTGGACTACATGAATCCCTAACACAATTTGAAGCTTTGCCTGCCTGACCCCTGACAAAAGAAATGGCTACATTAAAATGTGTTAAAAGGGCAGACGTAGGGTCTCACACCATTAACCCCAGCACTCAGAAGACAGAAGGAGGCAGTTTTAGGACAGTCTGGTCTACAGGGTGAGTTAGTTCCATGACAGCCAGAGCTCAAACAAACTGACAAAAAATAAAAAGGAAGGAAGGAAGGAAGGAAGGAAGGAAGGAAGGAAGGAAGGAAGGAAGGAAACAAAAACAAGTGAAAGTAAGATTTCCAAAATAGTGGTCAGAGATTTGCAGCATCACACTATTTCCAGTGTCTGGCAAGCAGAGAGCTAGCTTTCTGCAGTTTCACACCTTGAAATGCAGCTTCCCTCACTCTCCTAGTTCTGAGGGGGAAAAAAAAAAAAAGCCCTGACCAAAACCAACTTACAGGAATAAAGGGTTTATTTCATTTTATACTAAGAAAAGAACTTGGAGCAGAACCCATAGCAGAAGACTGGTTTGCTCAGCCACCGTTTTTATACAGCAGTGGCCCAAGTGCCTAGGGGATGGTACCACCCATAGTGTACTCAGCCTTCCACATACAAGTTCATAGACCAGTCTGCTGGAGCCAATTCCTTGATTGAGGCTCCCTCTTCCTGGGTGACAATTTATGTCAAGTTGAAAAAAAAAAAACACTTGCACGTCCCACCCACAGAGACAGAGAGAAAGGATATTAAGGCATATAAGTCTATGGCCCCCAGAAGGAGCTATGGTCAAATGAGCTATGGTCAAAGATCTCCCTCTTTTGTAGTTTTTTTTTTTTTTCCCTACAACACATAAACCATTGTTTATGGAAAAGAATATCATTATATTACGTTATATTACCCTCTAATTATCCCTGAAGATCTGCACATTTCTCTGTACAGTTACACTACTTGATGAAAGTTGAGGCTAAATAAGCAATGGGACCAAAATTTGAGCCCAATTCATCCCACACCCATATCCTGTGTCCTTACCATGCTGCACAGCCCAGACTTGCAAGAAGCACAGTGAGACCCAACCGTGGCCACCCACGCACCTCCTAGGAACTAGAAATACCTGTGCACTGTTTTGTTTTTAGGATTTCTTTAAAGATTTATTATTCTTATTTGTATGCCTTTGTGAATTCATACATATATGTGTGCAGAAGAGGCAGAAAGGACATCAGATTCTTTGGAGCCACAATTCATTCATGTACTAGGAACTGAACCCAGGACCTCTCAAAGAGCAGCAAGTGCTCATAACACAGAGCCATCTCCCCATCTCTCCAGCTGCTTGCTTTTAGGTTTTTCAAACATGTTCTGAAAACGTTGAACTACTGACCCTTCTGTCACCAGTCGTGCCCCAACACCCCTGGCTCTAATAAACATTTTCAAACAAAGACAACTATATGAACACTTCTCCAGCAAGAGAGTCCTTTCTGCAATTTACACAGAAGCATACAGCCAAGTTTTGTAAGTTAGATTTTAAACCGATTATAATGTCCTGGGTGGTCCCACATGCACACAGGTAAGTCACATAAAAGGAAAAGCAAGAAGCCAGGGAACCACCTGAGGAGAGACTGCATGCACCATTCTCCTCATTTCTGCTTCCTTGGGAGCAAAGCCCCCACAAAGGAGTGTGGGGCCCGTACTTCAACCAAGGAACTAGCCCCAGATGTGTGGACCAGTAAAGCCATTACTATTGATCCTAGACCTACAGAAAACGTGAGCCAAACTATGTTATGTTTATGAAATAATATTCCCAAATGAAACAAATGAGAATTGATTCCTGAGCAACTACAGAGGCTGAGAGTGTAATAAATGAGCATTATGAAGACTCCACGGCTCCTCCTCCGCAGCCTTTGTCGACCCATTACCGGCCCAGGATTTTCTTTCAAAGCTTATGCAAACATTTCTCTAAAAGCCCTTCCACATCTAGTGGTTTCCCCCAAAACTTTGATGCCCTGAAAAATCTAATTATTAGTGGTAACTTTAAAAGATCACAGTAATTTATTTTTGTCAAATGTGACTAAAGATTAATGGATACAATCAGGAATAATTTGGTAAAAACATATCAAACACAGAGAAAGCAAAATTTGTTGTTAAGTGAAGCATCAAATATAATAAAAGAGCAAATTCCATGAATGAACGGCAACAACGTTCAATTCATTAACCAAAGGCCCATGGTTATTTCACACTTCAGAGGGCCACTGATATAGTCAGAAACCACAGTAAGAGTGTAAATACAGACTACCTTCAGCACCTCCTTGTATATTTTAATCATAAACATTATTATGCCCAATCCCCCCATAAATCACAAACCTAGAAAAGACATTCAACTAGTAATTCTAAGATGCCAATCAATATGTCACAAAATACTAAATGTGTACCATCTTATTAGATATCAACAATAAAACTCATGGAAACTCTAATCGTCGTTATCATCATTACCATCATCATCATCATCATCATCACTACCCACAAGGCCCCAATCACTGCTGAATGCCTACTTCATTGCTCAAAGAACTACAGCAGCTCATATCTACTATTTCTTATATGCTCGGAGCTTGCTCATAATGGCACTCAATTCATTCTGGTAGTGTTTTAAATAAGAAAAAAAAACCAGGCTGGAGGTAAAGTTCAGTAGTGATGTACTTAGCAGGCTCAAGGCTCTGGATTTAGTATCCAGCACACACACAAAAACACAAAAATAGCCAGACACGCTGTCACATGCCTGAAATCCAAGCATTTGGGAGGAGGCTAAGTCAGGAGGATCTAAAGTTTGAGGCCAGGCTGGGCGATCTAGCCAGACATGTCTCATAAACAAGTATTTCGAAAGCCACTGAGAAGGATACTCAGCATCAACCTCTTTACCTTGTACGTATGCGCAGCCACACAAATTCATATGCATGCATGCATGCATGCATACAACACACACACACATACACACATACACACATACACACACACACACACACACACACACACACACACACACGCAAGCAAAGAAAGCTTCATCCACTTAGTGAAGATGAATAAAGCAGCGTTTTCCATTAACAAGAATGAAAGCAAAACACATGAAGAAACTAAATAGACTGCTTTTTGGAAAAAGCACACTATAGAAGAGTAAGCACAATTGTTCTTGTCTGTGCTTTGAAATAGGCATAGAGAAAGTACACAAAGAGAACAACAGGTAACACTTTCCCAAAGGAGGACAGAAATAAGAAGCCTGTGGTGACTGCTTCATCCCAGCCTCCTCATGATCCTCTAACCACCCTGGCTCTCCTGCATCTCCAACTGCTTCCCTGACCTTGTTCAGCCCCAGATCTTTCTCTGCTCCTATAGAATCCTCTCTCATTTTTTTCTGTTTAGTATTGATAACTGGCCAGTTTTTAGTTCTGGATTCTAGGCTACTATCTTCTCTGCTTCTTAACAATACTAGGTGTACCCACAGACATTCATATTCCCCCAACCCTCCTTCCCTCCTGCCTCCCCGTACATAAGTGGAACTCCGAATGCTGCTTCTGTCTATTCTAGATCAGTTCTAAGTGCAGGGTCCCTTTCTTCTGTCCCACATCCTTTACTCCTCTTTCTGGCTCTGGGAAATGAATTTCATCTTCCAGTGAAAACTAGGGTACACCTGTGATACACAGCCCTATCCGAATCTTCCCCAGGACAGCACTGCATCCTCTCTTCTTCCATGATCTGCATATTAAACTTGCATGTTGTACTGATGGTCTTTTGGATCCCACCTCACAGAGGCATTTGTCTCTGTGTCTCTGGACACGTGCCTGTCTCTGTTCCTTCCAAATTACCAACCCGTTCTTCATCTCCAGGATGTCAAGAGCCCTAACTCAGGAAAATCAAGGCCGTCAGCTGGCACACCTCCTGCCTCTCAACTCTTTCCTCATAATCTTTCTTGCTGGCCCTGCACTTCCTCCAGCATATTTCTTCAAGCCCGGTCCCTATCCGAAAGCAGTAGTTGCCTATCAGTATTTGCCAATTTACATGTGCCAGTAGTTTTTCTGCTCCTGATCACTGTCAATAAGAATATACATACCTAGCCCAGCAGTGATGGTGGCACATGCCTTTAATCTCAGCACTCAGGAGGCAGAGAGGGAGGTGGACTTCTGTGAGTTCGGGGCCAAACTAGTCTACAAACTGAATTCGAGGCCAGCCACCAAAGCTATTTCATAAAGAAACCCTGTCTCAAAGAGCCACAAAGGAAAAGAAGAAGAAAACAAAACAAAACAAAACCCATGTCTACTTATATGTTCATAATGCCTGATTGAAAGGTACATGCTCTCTGCAATGTGATCTGTGCACAAAAGCTCCCCAAAGGCTCTGACTATAGATCATCTGTGTATTATTCTCTTGTAGTGCCTGCCACACGACTACGTAGGCAGTAAGTACTCCAAACATTTGCAAAACTGAAATTAAAAGAATGATTATAAATTTTTGAATAAATCAAGAAAATAACTGAAGAGGGGAGGAAAGGTTTCCTGACTGACTCTCTTAAGCACAGAAGATTGTCACCTATATTAATTCCTCTGAGTAGAGCAGTCGCCAGCACAGCCTTCCACAAAGATATCTATCTTTCCACTCTCCTGCCCACACGCTGGCGAGGAAACTAAGCTCAAGTTGCCTTGTGATAACTACAAACCACCCTTCCCACCTGCTTTAGCATGCTAGAGTGTAAGTCCCCTCAATTATACACCATGAGTGGAGGCATGAAATTCTATGAAAACAGGAGTCAATGTGGTAACAAGAGAAGACTCTGGTGTGTCTATATGTTAAATTTATCATGATTCAGGGTAAACAGAAAAATACGTAGGCTACACGGTGTACATGAATTTTCAGGAATACAGAGTTTTATTTTCAAATAAGTCTGTGGAGATTAAATGTATATTTATAGCTGTATTTAGTTTTAAAACTGTGGTGAGTGCCTAGATTTTGAAAATTGCAAGAATGTTGCATGAAGGACCAAAAATTAAGGAACATCAAGATAAATGTGAGCTCATGATTTAAATGCCGTCGGCATTCACAGGAGGGAAGACACAATGTTTTTCAGGACTCACCTCTGGTGACGGCGTCTAGGGCACAGCCACACCCTGTGGCTCCTCCTCCAATAACAAGGATGTCAAATTCGGATGTGTTCCGCAAAGTCATGAGCTGAGCTTCTCTAGAAGGAGGCTCCCTGTTCACAGGCTCTGTGAGGCACTCTGCTGCTTCCACGTATGCCAGACTCACCTGAGGGAAAGCACACAGGCTGGCGTCACACATCACCCATATCAATTTAGCCAAGCATACAGTAGACTGGGAGGAGATCCCTGATGGAGATGAAGATCACAGAGGCTAGCCCACAGTCCACATGCAGTCACAGGATCTCTTTATGTGGGTCTCAGTTTTTTCTACCCACAGAACACCTAGTTGCAAATTCAGTATCTCAACTGTTTGAGCTTTATATACAGCAAAGTCTAGTTATTTCTGCCACTGTGTAGCAACTCCCAAACTCTCTAAGTAAACCAATTTGAGGACTCAGAGGAGGTATTTTACCCAGTAGCATCAAACCATTCAGAAAAGATTTTAAAGTACAGATACCATATGAAAGGGGAAAATAACACTTTACAGCCATTGTGCATTTTCCTCAAAAGTATATATTTCTTGTTCAATTCTCATGACAAAAATATGTTCTTGATTTCGATTTGTCAACTTAAAAATTGGTGTAATCAAAAATCTGCTTACCGTAAGTTAGCATCTTGTTTACATAAATCTACTATGCTCAGTGGGAATGATACTTTTTCAAAGATTTTAATAAGAGGTTTTCCCGATCAAATATATAAATGTAAGATAAAGATTTCTTACGTTTACACTGCATTATTTAGATTGTTGAAAACTTAATAGTAATAATAGAGCTAGGCATAATTCCATTAAATTTCTTGGTTCTTTAACAACATAACACATCAACAGTCCAAAGCAAAAATACTTGTGCTTTTTTTTTTTTTTCTTCTAGAGTGCTTGCCTAATATTTGTTGTAGAAAGCATCAGTTCAACCCACTACAAGTATTTGTAAGACTCTTCAATCCATAAACAGGACAACCAGAAGCAAAGGGGATTGTGCCACTCTGTTGACCAACATCTACAATTCCAACACTATGGAAACTAAGGTAGGAAGGCTTTCTAGGGTTAAAAGTGAGTCCCAGAGCCAGCCTGCATTACATGGGAGATAACTTGTTAAAAAAAATAAATAAATCTTATCTTATATGTGTATGCGTGTGAATAGATACGCGTGTATGTATCACAGTGCCACAACCAGAAGTCAAGGTTAAACATACAGAAAGATAGGTAGCTGGATTTTTTTTTCTTACTGTAGTGTAAATTCATTTACCACAAGAGGATTGACCCATGTGTCTCTGTTAGATATCTAAAAGACCACAAATTCTGTTTCTCTCCATTGCATCCCAAGCAATGCATCAGCTCGATGAAGGCTCTTCTCCCACTCTTCACCTAGGAAGCTCTGGATGAGCAGGGGAAAGTTTGCTCAAGAAGAGGAGCTCTCAGGTCTTCTAAGAATGGATCTTTCCTTGTATCTAAAAGATGGCTTAGAATAGTTTATGCAGCCCAGACTGGCCCCGAACTGACCTAAGAGCTAGCTAGGACTTACAAGTGTTTACCAGCATATCCAGCTGTGTTCATTGCTCCTTACTTGGGCATTATTCCACTCAGTCAAGATACATTTTTTTTTCAATTCAGATAAAATAATCAAACTATTCCCTATAATTGAATTAAGTATCCTCAATCATTCTATTTTATTTCTATGAAAATAAAGCCAAAAGTTTAGAGAAAGTTAGGAAAACCCTCTCTTGGGCCACAGGGACCCAGCTTGAGTCTCTGACAAGCTGAGTTCAATCCCCAGGAGCCATGTGGGAGGGGAGAAGACTCCAGCAAACTATCCTTTCACCTTCATACTCACAACATGATGTATCAGTTTTTAAATTATTAATTCAATTGCTAAAACTTTTTTAAAAATTCCATTCTGAGACCAGGCAGTACTGGCACACGCCTTTAATCCCAGCACTTGGGAGGCAGAGGCAGGCAGATTTCTGAGTTCGAGGCCAGCCTGGTCTACAGAGTTCCAGGACAGCCAGGGCTACACGGAGAAACCCTGTCTCAAAAAACAAAACAAAACAAAAAAAAATTTCCATTCTGACTCTTCCTACACATGCATCAATAACTGTTTCCTCATATAACAAAACAAATTTAAAAAACAAAAACAAAACTGCTGGGTTCTATTTAGTACTAGACTCTTCTAGCTATGGTCTTAGTCTTCCTCAGCTAATGAGAAGGGAAATAGAACAAGTAGAGAGATAGTATGGATGGATGTATACATACATACATACATACATACATACATACATACACACACATACATACACACATACATATATACCACATTTGTAGAAAATGCAAATGCCAACATGGGGGGTGCAGACTATGACCACTGAGGGGTGAGAGGAGAACTGCACCATGACAGATGGGAAGGATTTGGACATGGGACTGACAAGTGACTAAACCGCCAGAGCGTTTTCACACATCAACAGAACTGCTGACATTTTCTGCCTTGTAAGTTTTCTAGAAATAGTTGAGAAATAAGTTTAAAGACCATATTATGGTATAGTTCATTAGAACTTGTTAATTCTAAAACTCCCTCTTCTGGTCAAACTATAAAGACTGACTAGCTCAGCATCCCCTTTAGCCATTGGGTGAGATGCAGGGGCCTGGGTAGGAGGCAGAGTCATCCCCATTGACTACAAGATTTCTGACCTTTTGTGGGAATAGCCTCAGGCTGTCTTACCTCAATATTAAAAACACCTCTTTCATCATAATACGGTAGATACATTCCTTCGAGCTCAACCCCAAGAGGCAGGGAAGAGAGAAGATTAAAAGCTCAAGGCCAGCCTGGACTATGGGGCAAGACCTTGTCCAAGACAACATAGAAGGAATATAGGTTTCCAACATTTCATATGTTTTCAACATCTATCTTAAAAATTCTTTAAAGATTCATTAAGCCCCTGAAATATGCAGTTTTAGTATTGACCCACTAAGCTCACTAGTATCTAGATTTTTACATACACACCACACCATCACCTGCCTCATCACAAAGCACTCCACTTCCACAATACTACTACGTCTGATCACGTACAACCGACTGTCAGGTCGTATCCAAGAAACTTTTCTCCTGCTTTTTATACCTCTTTCTTCATTTCCTTTGGATACCACTCAACTGCTATGAGTGACCGACATGCCTCTTAGTGGCCTGTCCTCTACTAACCTAATCAAGATAATCCCCCACTGGCATGCACAGAGGCCCATCTCTGAGTGATTCCAATTCTCGTCCTGAAAACTGAGATTAACCACCACCATCCCTGATGGGTGTCTAACTGTGGTATTCCTCTGAACTGGAATAATGATCAGTGAGTGATTTCACAAAGAACTAGTGATAAATTGACTCCATGAACCTCAAATTCAAATTAAAGTCTGTGCCCAACCAGAGCACAGGCACACCTAAGCAATACATGCATGTGTGCCCATGGAGGAATGCAGAGTGGTCACCACATGACTCTGTAACCTACAGGGCTGTGCGCCCCACACAGAAAATCCAACCAATCTCTGTGCTAAGCAAAAGCAGCCATACTCAGGTGTCTCTGTACTACATGATTGTGATCATTCTATATAAACAATGTTAAGTAAAAAACAAAGTATGGGATCAAAAAAACCGATCAGTGATTGCAGTCCCTGGGAGAACAGTCTACAAAGGGAACAAGAAACACCTTGAGGATGAGAAGATTCTGTAACTTAACTGTGGTTATGATGACATAACTGAGTGTGTTAGAAAGAGTCAATTTCACTACATTGAAGCTGTTGCTCAAATTGCACCTCCACAAAAGTGACTTAAAAGTAATAACCAACTGTGGGTACAGCACTTATGCTCTAAGTGGTTTCATAAGGTGTTCGCTTTTTTTTTTTCTGCTCATTGGATCTTCACAGCAAGCCTGAGTCAAGTGTGTTTGCTCTCCGCTTTGGAAACCAGGACTGAGATACAGAGGCAGGAGTTAACCCAAAACTGCGTGACCAGCTCACGTTGGAACTGGAATTGTAGCGACCCAGCCTGGCAACAGAGACCAAGTCCTACACTTCCATACTGTGCTGACTGTGCAGAGAATCTTAAGGAAATAAATGCAAAAGCAGACTAACTAGTTACAACAGAATGAAGTAATATCACTGGCAAGATGCAGAAGACTTTGAATATGGGGATGGAGGGGTAACCAGTTGTTGCACAAGTTGTACTGAGGGGCTTCTCCACTGTAAACATGTGCACTTACATACACACACGGTGCTACTGAGGGTGATATATTTAATTTCTGACAGTACTTTAACATAACATTTTATTTTTGTTTATTTCTTTCCAAAAAGCTGGAAAGTGTTGCAACTGAGAAGCTAAGCACCATGCTTATTTTAGAGGCAGTAAACACAGCCTAAGGCCCTACTTAGAATTATGACAGGAGAAAGACTCATTTTGGCTTCATACGGCTTTGAGTAACAAAAATACATCTGCACTCTACCTTCCCTAGAATATGTTGATTTCAGGGAAATAAAGAAGGGGGGTCGGAATTAGAGATAATAAAGCTGTCCTGGTAAGTAATGACAGTCTTTAAGAAAGGGGCCTTTGTGCTCCACCCCTCATGGATCTGTCCTTTCCTCGGTCTCCTTTTCCAAGCCTGATAGTTTGATTAGACAGGAATCTAAGGGGTGAGCTCTGCTAATGGATGCATCCAAAATGTCCTAATGCTCATGAGATCTGTACATGTTGGACTCAGCACCACTCACTCAACAAATCATTATATTGAGAAGTCCTCTAAGCATTCTATGAAGCAGTAGACAAAAGGATAAGGTAGCAATTATAACATTACTTGCAGGATGTTTAAGGCAGAGAATGGGCTAAAAAGCACAGGGGACTCTGTGTGTGTGTGTGTGTGTGTGTGTGTGTGTGTGTGTGTGTGTAGTGTTAAGTCAGAGCAGTGCTCACCTGGGGATGGGGTTCAATCCCCAATACTGCATCAAACAAGTAGGGTAGCACATGCCTGTACTCCCAACATTCATTTGCTGGAAGCAAGAGAACCAGTAGTTCAAGGCCATAACCAGCTATAGAGAGTTCAGGACAGAAGGAAGGAAGGAAGGAAGGAAGGAAGGAAGGAAGGAAGGAAGGAAGGAAGGAAGGGAGGGAGGGAGGGAGGGAGGGAGGGAGGGAGGGAGGAAAGGAAGGAAGGAGAGTCCCAGAAGGCATCTCATAAATCCTGGCCAAGCTTCCCCGGGAAGGCCAGCTAAACCAAGAGTAGTGGACATCATCTGGAAGACACTAGGAAAGGAAGCAGGGAGGTTCGAAGTCTAGAGTATACACAAGTCTGCTCTTTCCTGTCAGCACACTACTCTTAAAATCTGGCTTATATGTCCAACTTTAAAACCTGCATGGTTTCACATGAATCTCAAAATTCCAAACTGAGATTAACCTAAGAAAACTGAGTACCAGCAGCTGTGGCCTGTAGGTAGGGCAGGGCCTGTGAGCTTCAGGACACTCACTGGTGTTACCCATCTCACCATTTGTCCCCTGGACTCGTGTGAGTTTGCTGCTCCAGGCCTAAACCTAGAACAAGCAGAGTACTTCCAAATAAAGGACTAGCTACCTAACCTCACCACTAAAACCGAAGGTCTATAGTCCTATCTACTGGGGAAGCAGAAGGGCAGAAAGTTCATGGCCACCATGGGCAACCTGTTCAGATCCTGTCTTAAAAAGTGAGCTTTGGGCTGTAACTCAGTGGTTAAGGTCTTGACTAACATATGAACACCCCAGATCCAATGCCCAGTACCACAAGGAAAAATAAAATAAATCCCTCCAGGATGACAGAGACATGCATGGGGGTTGGAGAGATCTCGATGTGTAAGCGCACATACTGATCTTGCAGGGGACTCAAGTTTGGTTCCCAGCACAAACATTAGGTGGCTCAAATCTCCAGGTATTTCCAGGTGGAGGTGAATCTGCCAGACTCTGGTTTCGGAGGGCATCTGTACGTATGTGCAGATAGTCAGATGCAGGCACAGAATAAAAAATAAAGTATCACTTTGGAAAAAGACTTGCGCCTACCTAGAATTGGAAGCCAAGTTCATAATCTGTAGTGAGCAAGAAAGCATTTCCCCTGAACAGGATTCCAAATGAGATCAGTTTTACTATGTCTGAGCACTATTAGACTTGCAAATTAAAAAGAAAAAATTCCTAGACATTTGCAACTTCGGGTGAGACCGAAAACAAGATCTAATAATTAGTGTCTATTTCTGAAAGAAGTGCATATTTAAAGACCACAGGCAATTAACAGCCAGGCTGTCCTGTAATCATGTACAGTAATAATTGGAGTCTAAAGTAGGTTTCATGCAAATCGCTTCAGACTGCAACAATCACTCTTGCTTGCCCATATTATGCCATTCAATCAATGGAATCAGCTAGACTGAAGAGAAATTGCTTCCTGTTTTGCTGTCACCGAAGAAAACTAAGCCTATCTGTGTCTTCCTGGAGGGAAAAAGTGACAAGCATCTTCAAACGGTTAGACTTCAAAAGTCAGAATGCTCTTCACTTCCAGGATCCTCTTGTAACAAAATTGATGACCTTTCTTGGATTTACATGACAGCTAAAGCAACATGTTTGAAAGTAAGCAGACAACCAGGGCTTCATGCTTACTCTATAGGAGTTAATACAGGGTAACTCATTTCCACAGAAACCCAGACAAGTTTGTTGCTATACGTTAAATGTGTGGAGTCCCACAGGCTAAGGTGTTTGAACACATGGATACAAGTGGGTGGTGCTGTTTCGGTTCTGTGGGTTCTGGAGGTGTCTCACTGACCGGACGCAGTCTCTGTTAGCTGCCACCACCAGGAAATCAGGGGCTGGCAGCTGAACCGCTTCTTTCTCATCATAATCCACTGTGGGCCAGAGTGAATTCTGCCTCCCTTAAGTTGCCTCTGTCAGGCATGCCGTCTTCCTAGCCACTGAGAACAGACCCCTCACGGACCCCAAAGGCGCTGTGGTTGTGGTTCCTTTCAGATATGCTCATACCTCTCGGCAGCAATTACCAAATGTTAGGGTAGTAGAGCAGAGGAGCATGCAAATCCAGTCTCCATGCAACTGGCATTTTCCTCCATAGTACGTAATTTAATCGATGGACTGTTATATTCAAGGGGAATTGCTGGAAAATGAAGAAGTGTCGGCTTTGCCTGAACTATTCAAGTAGATTAACACCATTAACTTATATGACTAAACAATCTCAGGCTTTGAGGATGTCACCTATTAGTTTCCAATCAATAATCTAATTTCCTCTTTTTAATTGAATTATAATCATTAGTGTGTGTGTGTGTGTGTGTGCGCGTGCGCACACACATGCATGCACATGTGCACCTGCCATAGCGTGCAAGTGGAGGCCAGAGGACAACTTTGAGAGTCCATTCTCTCCCTATATGGGTTCCAAAGATTGATCTAAGGTCAACAAAATTCATGGCAAGATTGTTTACCAACTGTGCCATCTCAGTAGCCTCAAATAGTTATTTGTAAATATATACAGCAGTAAAAGTTTGGACGCCTCAGAGTGACATTGCAACCCAAGCCTAATATCTTGCTTGGGATCAGAATACCTGCAAGTTGAAGAGATACTTCAGTAGTGAAGGCCACTTGCTCTTGCAGAGGACCCGGACTCCCATGGCTGCTGAACACTGCCTGTAACTCCAGTTCCAAAGGATCTGATCCCCTGCCCTGGCTTCCCTCTGTGTCAGGAACGCACAAGGAACATATAGATACATGCAGGAGCTCATATATGCATATAAAATAGATGTTTGATTGTTTATTTTGTTTGAAGAAAGCAGAGGATCTAGAGAAGAAACCCAAGGCTGAGGGGAACAAAGAGGTAAGGGAAAGAAGATAACTCTTAGTTGTCCAACAGCTACTAGCTCACCCTACCCTTCAAACAGCATCTCATAAGTACATAGTGTTAGCATCAGGTCATCCAAAGCCTGTGGGGATGCATGGGTGGGTCCACAGACCTGTTGCCAGGACAACAGCCATCATATTCCCAGAATCCATTGGGCTCACCTCCCACCTTTACCTGCGGCCATATATATATGGGTTCTGATATATACATATATATATATGGAACATTCCTCCATCTCGCTCTCTCCCCCTCCTCACTTTCCGCACTACTGCCCCCTCTTGCCCTCTCAGTTAAACCTCTTAGCCATGGAACTGTTTGGGCCTAGTGTGTGGTATGTTCTGACGAGGCCCGCCGTTCCAACACATCATTTGGTGCGGTGACTCCGATGCTTCGGACGCCCTGATGCTAACACATAGAGGCATCATATTTTTTATTACTATTCTCTTCCTATATTATATCCAGACTGCAGTGTCTGCTCCTCTCTGCCCACTCTCTCCCTCCCATCACCCCTCTCCTCCAGATCCACAAACCCCTCCCACTCCCCTCAGAAAAGAGCAGGAGCGGAGGTATCCTTTTGTGTATGGTGGCACAAGCCTTGAATCCCAGCACTAGGGAGCCTGAGACAAGCAGATCCCTGTGAGTTCTGAGATCAACCTGGTCTACAAAGTGAACGCAGGATAGCCAAGGCTATCATAAAGTGAAGCCCAGCTCAAAAAAAAAAACAAAAACAAAAACAAAAACAAAACAAAATAAACAAACAACAGCAAAACAAACAAACAAAAGACAAACTAACAAAACAAAAAAACAAACAAAAAACAAAACACACGGTCCAGGAAATTGAACTCAGGGCTCTAAGCCTGTAGTCTAATTTATCACTTGCTGAATATCCAGAAAGTCCTGATGTGGTTGTTCTACAATGTTCTAAGAAAAAAGAAAAGAAAAG
>JADRCD010213583.1:0-26958 GCA_019843815.1 Montemys delectorum
TGTGGTTGCTGGGAATCGAACTCAGGACCTTTGGAAGAGCAGTCAATGTTCTTAACTGCTGAGCCATCTCTCCAGCCCCCTTCCTATAATTCTTTAGGGATTTTTGTATTTTGTCTTTATGGGCTACTACTTTACCTGTGTTCTCCTCTATTTCTTTAAGGGAGCTCTTTATGTCCTTCTTAAAGTCCCCTGTCATCATGAGATGTGATTTTAAATCAGAGTCTTGGTTTTCTGGTGTGTTGGGGTATCCGGGGCTTGCTGTGGTGGGAGAACTGGAGTAACAAGACTCAATAGCCTTGGGGTCTTGCTTAGGTTCTTTTGTTTGCCTCTCACTATCTGGTTGTTGTCTGTGGTGTTAGCTGGTCTTGCTGTCTGTGTCTGGAGCTTGTCCCTCCTGTGGGCATGTGAGCCTGCAATCTTAGGTGTGTCAGCACTCCTGGGAGAACAGCTTTCTCTGGGCAGAATTTGGACACTGAAGGCTATGGGTCAGCCTTAGCTCTGGGCCGCAGATGGAGACCGGAAGGCTACATATAACTTTTCACTTATTATTTATTTGTTTGCTTGCTTGGTTTTTTTTTTTTTTTATTCTTGCATGAATTTACATGCACACATAGCATGCAGTTGCCAACTGAGGCCAGAAAATTGATGTCAGTTTCCTGAGCTGGAGTTAGAGGTGTTGTGAGCTGGCATATAGATCCTGAGAACTGACCCAGGTCCTCTGCAATAGCAGGAAATGCCCTTAACCACTGGGAAATCTCTCCTGCCCTCTGTGAAGATTTTCTAATGCCACTGAAATTACTGTTGGCTTTCAACATCTATGCTCTGACTTCCTTTACATTCAGGGTCTCTCCTTCCTATTTAGCTCTCCTGATTCTACCTTTTCTCCTCAACTCCTAAAAGGTAGATTTCCTCAGGTTTTTAGTTTTTGAACTCTTCTCCACCTACTTTGTTCACCTGATAATGTCATCCTCTTCTAAGGCTTAAGATACCATCTGTATGTCACCAACTCTGCCGACAGCTCTCACCTTTGTTCCTTCACTTTGGACCCAGCCCATGAACTCTAGAGTGTTGCCACCAATACCATCTTGACTTTCCAATTTGGTTATCTCTTTCTCACAACACCCCTGTGGCTTCTCACACTGAGAATGATAGACACAGTACCTAGAGTGGTGTCAGGACTCTAAACAAAAGGGTTTCAGCTTCAGGACATTTGGGGCCAGAGTTTTGTCATGGTCAGGCTGTCTTATGAATAGAATGTTTAGCAGCATCCTAGCCTTGACACACTGGATGCTGTTATCACTTCCCCTGATTGTAACAATCCAACATTGCTGTATTTCAAATGAGGGGCAAGATCACAACCTTGTTGCTAAGCACTGCTAGCATCAGCCTGGTTTATCACCTCTTCTATCTCACCATTATACCTCCCTCACCCTCCTCATGATGGTAACGTTTTTCTATGCAATTTTGTTCCCTGTTATATTCCTAGTATCTAAAATTGTATTTGTCACATAATGGGTATTCAAGCACCACTGAATAATGAATGAATGAATGAATGAATGAATCAAAGAAAACAGCAAATAGAGGAAGCCTGTAAACTACTGAAATACTAAAAGATGATTTTGTTCTACTGATAGCTCAAGAGCTAGTCAATGACTGGCTAGACAACAAACTTAAACAAGAATTAGCAAGTGATGGAGAAGGGGAGAGCACTGTGCTGAGCAGCCCCCCTGTGCCAGGAGCCCACGGCCATCTGAAGTATGACAAGTTTGATGGTAAGAACTTATCTGCTTCTAAGCTTTAACATCTAATGAATGTTTCTAAGAAGTATTTTTTATTGTTGTAAATAATAAATGATACATTTGGCTTATTGTATGTTTGGTTTATCTTTGTGAGTTTAATTTTTCTTGATTGAGTACAAATCCCCTTTGCTATATCCTTGGTTAGTAAGTTCCTATTGCTTTTTAAAATTAAAATATTACATTATTTATAATTTTGCCTATAATTTATGTAGCAATTAAAAATGTCCCTTGTCCATATTTCATCAGATAACTATTTACTTTGACAGAGAACACACTTAAACATTCACATATCATTTTATAATTATAAAATGCTTCTTAGGCTTTGATTCATTTTTGTTTACAAGAGAGGCTATTTCTCTTCTCAGGATGTTTCCTTTCTTTTCCTCTTTTGTACAAAGCTCATGTCAGACAAATTAAATAACAGATTTGCAAAGGGTCTTCTACTGTACCTCAAAGGTTTGGGGTTTTTGATTTTGTTGTTTGTTTTCTGCTGTGGGTAAGGTAACATAGCAGGGTAGCTTTTTACACCTGACTCAAGTCAGCCTTGGTGAAACCAGCTGATGGTATTCCTCTTGCTAGGACAACAAAATCCCCCACTAGGGAATCAGTCATGAGCTCTGAAAGCTAGAAGACTACTTTAATGTCACCAAGTCTAACTGGTCAGAGTCCTTGGTCACTAGGCAAACCTACTATACTATACTAAATCTACAGTGAGTTACACTACACTGCTGTTCAAATAGCTTAAAGTTAAGACTAACCATGCCCAGCCTAGGTAAGAATGTGGAGGAGCTGGGACACTCCCATCGGATTGGTGGTATGTAAGGGTGCATCCCATTTTGGATGGCAGTCTGAAAAGTTTAGTGTGGGCACATAAAATGTACCCATAGTATGCCATTCTCTAGCATCTGGTAGAAGAAAATGGATTAAAGCCAGGGTTACTGTGTGCTAGAGAAAGAACTATACCACTCAGCTATATCCTAGGATCAGTTGAGGATTGTTTTTAAGCAAGAGCGGTTTTTGAGGTTGTTTAGGTTAAAGTAGTGCCTTTTAACTCTGGCTGTGAAGAAGCGCTTAGTGACTCGGGTGAAGGCAGTTCCTGGTGGGTGGAGCTTTGTGCTTTTATCTGAAGGTGCTTGCCGGGAGGCCACACTGACCCAGCTGTCATTACTAGTTCCTGCTTGTGAGACAGTCTCAGCCGTGTATTGTTTGAGTTTTTCTGTAGATATGAATATTAGTTTTTAATTCCCCTCTTTGCTGTTTTTCTACTTGAGAGTTATGTGGCTATTTGGAGGACCAGGAGGAGAGTGCCACTGTTCAGAAGTTTATAGAGCATCTGCTCCATAAAGAAGTGGTGGCTTCTGAGATGGTGGAGGAGCTTGAGATGGAGGAAAACCAAGGCGCGAGGCAGCAGAAGGATCCTCGTCTTACCATGGAGATGAGACATAAGCAGGTGGGAGGGAAAAACAAAATTAAAATGGATAACAGGAAGCAGTCTTTGTGTAACACATTTAATAAGCTTAAATAAAGACTTAGGCTTTATTATGAAAAAGGGTGCCATCTGTGGTTTGGTAAGGAAGAATAAAAATAAAATACAAGAACTTCGGAAGAAAAATAATTCTCATAAACTGAGAGTAGGAAACAATTTATTTAAGAAATAACCAAAATTAGAATAATAGATTTTGACCAGTTGAGAACTGAACTAAACTTTATTAGTGTGAATGTGGCGCTTCCGATTATAAATATGTAGATTGCATTTGCTCCAATTTGGTCTTTGAATGGTGACATTAATATATTATCATGAATATTCTGCTAGATATTATAAGGATAATTCTTTTCTAGACAACTAAAATTCACTCATTTTGTGATTATAATTTGAAAAGGAGGACAGATCTGAATTAAATCTAGTTCAGCTGTTTTGAATTGGAAAGGCATATGGGAACTTGCCTTCTTCCGAAGGGAATAGTAGGTAATAGAGGAAAAGGCGGTCTCCGTCTCGCAAGGGAGTTTGGGGAACTCAGAATGACCATGTCTTTGCCATATGACAAGGACTAAGACTGAAGTAGCACTAATATCTACATATGTATGCTATCTTTTCATAACACTAGATTTCTAATTACAAATTATGAATATTCACTATTTTGAACCATTAAGGTATACCTAGCCAGCCATGGGAATGTTGGAAAAATGGGAAGATGTAGGACCCTGAGTTGACAAAAGGAAGGTGGGAAGGTTCAATAACACATATGCCCATTGTCTGTAAGTCTTACCACAACTAGAGGGTAAACAGGTAAAGTTAAGAGAGGGGCCAGCCTCTGAAGAATTAGCATTGAAAGAAATGAATGTGCATATTTAGAATTATCCACAAAGGTCTTGTTTTTGGTTTCCAGCTGTGGCCGCAATTGCTGGTATACTGAAATAAAGACACAAATGAATAGAGCCCGGTAGTGTTCCCTAGGCAAGGAATTTCTGTTCTCTCCCTCAGATTGTAACTACCCTAATGTATCCCTATTCTTTCTTAAATGATTGTTAAAGGACAGAGCCCAGGGGCGAAGTGGTCATATATATATATATATATATATATATATATATATATATATATATATACACACACACACACACACACACACACACACACGTGGGGATAAGCTTCTGAATGGGAGCTCATTTCTGAATAAGAACAACACATGGGCTCTGAGCCTCACACTCAGCCATCACACTCAGCTTATCCATCCTGCAGTTCATCCCCAGACGCAGAGCGTCCTCTCCTCTAACTGCTCGTAGAACTCTGCACTTGTTTTCACTCAGGAATCAAATGAATGGCTTTGTTTTTCCAATAAGCAGTGGGGTTCTGGGTAAGAAGGTTTCAAATTGGTTGTATTCTGAACTTCAAAATGTGTCCTAAGTGTCTGCCTGTGCATTCTACTTGTGATTTCTGAAAGGTCAAAGAAAACCGCTTAAGACGTGAGAAACAACTGGAGTCCCAGAGAATAGAAAGTGCCCTGAAAAAAGCAGCCTTCTTGGAGGCTCAATGTCTAGTGCAAGAAGAGAAGAAAAGGAAGGCTCTGCTGGCCAAGAAAGAGAAGGAGGAGATTCAGAGAGAGATGGTGAAGCTGCGGAGGGAGATACTTGAGAGGAGGCACACCGTGGAAGAAGCATGGAAAACGTGAGCCTGTGGGATTGCTGTGTGGTGTGGAGTATGTTTAAGCACACACATCAGACGTACGCTCAAGTGTTAGAAATGTACGATCACTGCAAATAGAAACAAGAGGGAAACACCTACTGTTCCACTATCGTAACAGACGACTTTGGCTTTTTTGTGTTTTCTTCTGGTCACGGTCTCCTTGCCTACTTAACTGCAACCATCAAGTATATTTACTTTGTTATTTTGCGGTACCAAGCTTTCCTGGAGTCCTGGGATATATGTTTTATCCCACTGAGTAGCTGTACCATAATATGGTGGCCTTGTCCTATATTGCTGAGCATTTTGGCTTTTTAAAATGTTTACCAACATGATTAAAGAGGTGGCTCAGTGGTTCAAAGCACCAAATGTTTTTCTAAGTTTGTCTTCCAAAACCTACATTAGGTGGTTCACATCCACCTGTTAATGCCAGCGCCAGGAAATCTGATGCCCTTTTCTGGCCTCCGTAAGCACCTCACTTACACATACAAACCCAACCCACACACAGGCTCACACATATACACAGAATCAAACATAACATACATCTTTTTAAAAGTTTACCAATATAATAGTGTAGTTGACGGTCTTTACTCCTGGAACCTTGTCGTGCCATTGAATTATATCTTTAGGACATATTCTTGTGAGTGTAATTAGTGGATTAAGTGGCATAGATCTTTCGTGACTTTTGAAACATTGCCAGATTACTCTGCAAATGAATTGTACTTGTTAGCAGTGCCACCAGCTGGGCACCAGCGCACCACACTCTTCTCTGTCCTGGGATGTGTCATTTTCAGTATTTTTTTTTTTTCATTTTTAATAGGCATCGTGGTAACTGGTTTGCATTTCTTTGGTTGTGTAGATTTTTTAAAGGTGGAACAAATTTCCTTATTGCTTCTGTGTGGTTAGTAAGTGTCCCCCTCCCTGCTGTGAATTGTGCTTGGGTCTTATTTGCTGATAATCATACAGCAAGTCGCTGCCTGACAAAGAAGAATACCTGACATAAGAGGAAAATGACAGTAGCCCTCACAGGATGTAGTCCCTTATCCATCCTCATGTGGAAAATGAGCTTCACAGGTGAAATAACTAATGTATTTATTCTGAGAAATAGCACTGATGCATGAACAGCAAAAATCTTCCAGCAACGTGACTGAAGTCTCTAAAACTCCAAGCCAGAAAGACTTATTAGGTAATCCTTTCGCCCCCATCAGGCCACGCGGCTTTCCCCGTGTTCTTGATTGCTCTCATTCTGCCCAATTTCAAACAGCTCAGCAGTGGACTTGTGCTTCACTCCCTCAAGTGCTGCGCTCAGGCCTCCTCCAAATGCTGCTCTTTTCAGAAAGCAATCACCAGTGTTTTAGTGAGTTCTCACTGAGGTCAACCCTGCTTTTCAGATTGCTCCCAGGCCTTGAAAAAAATAGGCTGACCTAAAATAAATCGTGAAAACAAGTACCATTTGATGGTAGCAAAATGCTCTGTTGAGTTCACAGTGGGCACTGAACACATGCTCCCTGGCCAGGCATTTCTTACCAAAGGTAAGTCTTACCTGTGCTTACAGTGGCACAGATAATGAACTCTGCTTCGAGGTTGATGAACTGGTTTGAACTTTCAGACAGCAATTGGGTAATAACAGAGTCATCAAGTGGTCTTTTCCTTTGACTTAGGAATTCTAATTCTAGGAAAACTACCCTAAGAACTGATCAGAAATGCAAAGACTTTTATACAATAATAACTAAAATAGCATTATTAATAGTAACAAATAATAAATGTTATAAAATTAACAGTGATTATATAATGAAGCAGGATTGACACGTTATTGTTTATTTCTATATGGAAATGTGAATGGCTCTTCTACCTCTCCAATGTTCACAATTAATGAGATATTATTTTCATGATGGATGTTATTTTAAGGTGCAGAGCACTGTTCTAGAACTGTAGTGCGTGTTTATTTATTAGCTTGAGGTACTTGTAGGCTCGCTGAGGGCCTTGTATTTGCAATCTGCCACTGAGCTACACCCTAAGTCCTAGAGCTGTGCTAATTTCATGCCCCATGACATGTTGACAGGGCTTGTTCGTCTCATTTCTAAGTTATCCTAAATCTGCTTTACTTCATAAAGTGATTTATTAATTACAAAAAGAGAACACCAGTAGCTGTGGGGATAGAGAGACGGCTGGCTCAGTAGTTAAGTGTACTTCTTGGTCTTCCAGAAGACTGGAGTTCAGTTCCCAGTACCCTCACTCAAATGTTCCCCGACCACTAGCACCTCAGCTCCAGAGGAGCTTTGAGGACACCTGCTCACATGTGACATGCATCCATACAGGAACATAAATAAAAATAACTGTGAAAATCAAATAAGAAATGGATGGATTAACACCAGATGATCAACCTTAGCCCAGTGAAGCAGTCTAGTATCCCCAATAATTGGGCATAACAGTGCATGCCTCCTATATAAGTAAAGATGAATGGCATACTGTCTGTATTCTAGATTCCTCTTTACTTGAATCTCTACAACTGTAAGGCTCCTGAAAGCCTAGGTGACTGCCCGAGCTTTCATAGCTGATTCTTCACCGTTTGTTTCACATCATTAATGCTTTGTGTGCATTTATCTGTAATTAGCGCCAATAAAAAAGACAATATTGGGAGCTGGGGGTATAGTTCAGTTGGTAGAGTGTTTGCCCAGCATGCACAAAGCCCTGGGCTTGATCCCTGGCACCACAGCAAAGTAGTGGCGCATGGGGTCATTCCCCATTTGGGAAGTGGAGAAAGGAGGACCAGGAGTTCAAGGACAGCCTGGGCTACATGAGACAGTCTCAAACAAACAAAAAACCAACAAAAAGGGGAATCTATCAAGCCCCTCGAGTTAGTGAGTGAGGGAGCTCCTACGACCTGTAGGAGCGCAGGGCATGGAGGGTAGGAGGACTCTGCAGAGTCCATTTTCTCCTTCCTAGAAAGCCTGTAAAAGCCCATGATAGGAATCTCATTCCTTCTTTATTTATGGCCCTCTAATAAGAAGAGATACAGGGTGAGGAGATGGCTCATGGAGAAAAGTGCTTGTTTCACAAACCTGACAAAACCTGAGTTCAATCCCCAGAAACAACTCAAAAGCCTGGTGCGGTTAAAAGTTGTTCTGGTTTGTAAAGAAAGAGACGGCCATGCCAGTTGAAGTGCCTAGGCTGGACAGACCTTACTCTTGCTCAAGAAAGACGGTCTGCTTGGAAGTACCTCACTGAACAGGAAGTAGAATTTTATTCTAGCTTGGGTGGTGGTGTGTCTTTTCCCCATTGGCTGTGGTCCAGCCTCACAGTCTTTTTCAGCTGGTTAGTCTGAAGAGAATTAGTATGAAAGAGGAGGGGAAAGGAGTCACTGCTCAGGGAAGAGGATCACTGATCCAGGTCAAAGTTCTAGAATAGAGAGTGGGCTTTAGTGTAAGCTGAGGCTTTACCAGGTGGGAAGGATTAAAACACTTGCAAGTCTTATAAGATGAGGGAGATACAAAGATTTATTCCTTGTCTCAAACACAAGGTTTATAGTATTTGATAGAAAAAAACTACTCCTACTCTTTTCTAATCCTAGCACTCCTTCAGTAGGATGGGGAGCCAAGGCAGGATGGGTACCTAACTAAGAAGTGCAGTGGCAGAAACCAGAGAAACTCTGCCTCAAAACAAGGTGGCAGGGAACCAGTTCTCAAAAGTTGTTCTGTGACTCACACACCATACAAGTTGTGGCACATGTATATCCCCCGCTTCTCTACCTCTCTGTCTCTCTGTCTCTGTCTCTGTCTCTCTCTGCCTCTCTCTCTCTCTCTCTCTTTGTATGTGTATGTGTGTAAGAGTATACTTGGGGATGGGGGAGGGGGCAGGGGGAGAGAGAGAGAGAGAGAGAGAGAGAGAGAGAGAGAGAACTTTATAGATATCAATTGACAAACTTTGATAAAGGTATAGCTTAGTAGTAATGTCAATAAAAATGCTCCCTTAAAGCATTTACTGGGCTGTTTGTCAAAGTATATAACTTATTTTGTTTATATATTACAAAACAACTAAGTTTGTTTTTTTTTTAAAAGTCACCCTATTCTGGAATATTTAGTGTTCATTCATTCCAATGTAGTAGGCTATAATTACTCATTTGTAAATGTAATAACTGTTTTTACATTGTTACTAATAGAGAAAAGAAAAGGCAAGAAGAAATTTCTCAGAGGAATCCAGAGCAGAAAATGATGGAAAGTGCTCACATACATCTGGATGAGGAAAAAGTTGCAAAAGAAAGAAAAAGAAAACTGAGGGAGATACTAATCCAGACTTTCAAGGAAAATCAGCAGGTGAGAATTTCAGTGCCCCTCTATTCAGCATCCTGTAGCATGAATGACAGGACACTCCATCAGAGATGAGATAAAGTACACTAGGTATGGTAGGTCACACCTGTCAGCCTGACTCATCTGAGGCTGAGGCAGAAGGATCACCACAAGTTCGAGGCCAGCTTTGGCTTCATAGTGAGTTCAAGCGTAATTGGTGCTCCATGGTAAGACCATGTCTCAAAAAGAAAAAAGGAGGGAGGGATGGAGAAAGGGAAGGGAGAGAGAGAGGGAGGGAGAGAGAGAATATGAATCCTAAGTCCAGAGAATTCATCTTAAATATGTAAATCAGGCCCAGTGCTTGTTCCCTGCCTCCTGCTGCCTGTGTACAGGTCAGTGCATCAGGTCCCCGATGGATGGAGATGTTCTTCCATGCTGTGGTGCTGTGGGTGAGTCTGCAGGAAACTGAGGCCATGCTGAGGATTCCTTCAGAATAACTTCTTTAGACTAGCTTTTAACTCTGCCCTTTGATGGCATTTGAGCACTGGGCCTCTGCTTTGACAGTGTCAAGGATAGTCCTGCCTGGGTTATGTAGATGGTGTGAGAACAAGTCACTTTTGCCTTCTGGGATCTGCAATCCAAATGATACTTCCTCTCTTGCTAATGACCTGGCTACTTTTTATTTTTCTTTCCTTTACTTTATTTAGAGGAACTTCTATAAAAACAATAACTAATGATTTTCTAAAGCTTTTAAATTTTTTATTTTTAGTTAAAGGAAGCTTAATTTTGGATGATGGTTTCAGAGGGTTGAGTTCATGATCCCAGCAGGAGCATTTGGTAGAAGACAGGCATTCACAGCACAGCACACAGGAATCGGAGCCAACTAGAAAATGGCCAGAGATACACCCTCAACCTCCTACCCTACTGACATTTCTCCATCTATGCCTGACTCCCAAAATTTCTAGGATTTCTCAAAATAGCAATACGTGCTATGATGCAAACACGCAAACCGTGAGCCCCCAGGGCGTTTCAGGGTCCAACCATTGACAGCTCCTTGGGTTATGTAGGCAGCTTTTTCAACAACGGGCAAGTGATCAAAATATGAATTAAGGATTATAACATATAAAATGAATTACTTGGCAGATTTGTAAATGAGATCATTGGATGAGAAAAGATAAATATGTATATTTTCTATCCCCCATAACACCTACACTAGGGCCTCAGGCATTGCTAAAATTCATGAAACTTAATCGAATGAATACATAAGTGACTGGTTCTAACAAGAGAAAAAGGAATGTAGGGAGATACTAAGGGAGCTTGACAAATGTAGGAGTAGACGTATAAAGGCCCTGGAAATCAGTAACAGGAATGTGGATGTGATATGGACAACTAAGATAAAAGGAAAAAAGTAGTCAACATGAGTTATTAAAAGACGGGCATATTTCATGGTGACATCCTTGACGGATGGGTAGGAAATTATCATTATTATTACAGTATTAAAATTTAGAAGTACAAGGAAATGTGAAGGGTTTGGATTAATAAAGACTTAACTCTTAGATTCTGTATTCTTCAACACACATTGGGGGGGGGGGAGTTGGAGAGATGGCTCAGTATTTAACAGCGTGGACCGCTCTATCAGAGGCCCAGCTTTAATTCTCAGCACCCACATGGCAGTGCACAACTCTCTAACTCTAGTTCCAAGGGATCCCACACCCTCTTCTGTGCTTCACAGGCACCAGGCATGGAAGTGGTATGTAGACATTGTGCTGGTTTGGATATGCGTGGCCCATGGGAATGGCACTATTAAGGCTTGTGGCCTTGTTTGAATAGGTATGGCCTTTTTGGAAGAAGTGTGTCACTGTGTAGGTGGGCTTTAAGGCCTTCTCTGGTCAGGCTTCTCCCAGAAGTGGAAGAGTGTCACTGCCTCCTAACTGCCTGCCAGAGATAGTCCCTCCTGGCTGCCTGTGGAAGGCCGTCTTTTCCTGGCTGCCTTTGGATCAAGAGCTAGAACTCTTGGCTCCTCCAGCACCAAGTCTGCCTGGATGCCGCCATGCTTCCTGCCATGGTAATGAACTAACCCTCTGAAACTGTAAGACAGCCCCAATGAAATGTTTTCTTTCTAAGAGTTGCCTTGATCATGGTGTTTCTGCACAGCAGTCAAAATGCTAAGACAGACGTACACTCATAAAATAATAAAAGAAAATAGGGAAAGAATTTATGTTCATGGGCATCTTGAAAAGGCACAAGGAAAGCATGCCACGATAGCTTAGCAACCAGGCAGAAGTGAGACATGTATTTCCTAAAAATTTAAAAACTGCAGTGGATTCTATTCTACAGTAAACATCCTATGTATTGTAGATATACTGAATGTTTTAGATGGAATTGCAGAGTTAACAGTAGCAACAGTAGTAGCCCCTCTAAATCTGGTTGCTTTACTTGAAAAGGACATGTCAGTATGTTTAGAAATGTGACATTTGAATAAATGGTCCTTGTTTTGCCACAGGTTACACTTGATTTTTTTTTTTTTTTTTTGCTCATACATTGTTATTTTTAAGGTTCTATTTGAATCCCTGTCACTGGCCTTCCCAGTGTTGAGCAAGTCTTGTGATCAATCTAAGAAATTGTTACCACTGAGAAAGACCATGTTGTAAAGTCACTCACATTTCCACTGACACCCCTTTCCTATCCTAGAACTCATCCTGGGAATTGGTGACTCGCTTCTTGGTTTCCTCGTTGCGTGACAGATCTTTGGTCTTGCACTTATAAACTTGTTTTATTTGTTTGTTTGGTTGTTTGCTTGCTTGCTTTGGTGGTTTGTTTAAGAGAACTGCTTAGACATTTTATGACATCTTTCTCGGTTTAGGGTTTCTCATGTCTCTTGCTTGGAATGAGATTTTCAGTAAGAATACCATGAAGAATGATATGGTGTCTTTCCCTACATGTCAAGCAGTAGGTAACTGTTGAGCACTTAATCTAACATGTGTCTCCCGAGTTTCTCCATCAGTCACTGTTATCCGTACATAATTGACAGGAGAGACTGTAAACGTATGTGAGTGTCCTGTTGTCGCCCTGTCACTCAGCAGCTGGAGCATCTCATGGTGGATCCTGCCTGTAGTCCTGTTAGTGTGCTGTCTGCCTAGTGCTGGTTTTGTGTTTCCCCCTATTGCTCCTGTATGTATTGTCTTAAATTCTGTAAGAAAGAGCTGGCCCTTCTCTTGCTTATTTGCTTATTGGTTTGTGTAATGGTTAATTTTATGCAGTAGGGACTCGTTGATTTCGATTTTTCTCTGGGTTATACTATTGTTTATTTCGTAGCTGAAAGTGCCCCATCTTTGGCCTTTGAAGTAGCTTTCAGGTGGCCTTCTTTGCCTTTTGAGCACACATCTATTCTTTTTCAGGCATTTTTAATAACATCACAAGATACTCCAGGTTCACTTGTATTTTCTCTGCTATAGTGCTGTAGTCAACACTTGTACACAAAATCCTGGTTCCTTTTATGGGAGAATGGTCTTTAGAAACAAATTAAGACTGCTGTGAGCACTGCTTCTGGAGGGTCATTGTTCTTATACCCATTGTGTTGTTCTTAGCACATAGAAGTAGGAAAGATACGCCCTGTTTATGTCTCTCTCTCTCTCTCTCTCTCTCTCTCTCTCTATATATATATATATATATATATATATATATATATATATATCTGTGTGTGTGTGTATATACGTGTATATATATATACATGCGTGCGCACACACACACACACATATATATATATATATATATGCCATAAAATACTTCTAATCCAAGTACAACAGTACAGGGATGGGAGTCATGTTATCCCTCCCGTTCCCTTATTTGTAATTTATGTTTGAACTGTCTGAATTTGTATTGTCATTGT
The DNA here is from genome assembly GCA_019843815.1 of Montemys delectorum. Taxonomy (NCBI): domain Eukaryota; kingdom Metazoa; phylum Chordata; class Mammalia; order Rodentia; family Muridae; genus Montemys; species Montemys delectorum. The sequence goes on from JADRCD010213583.1 coordinate 13,153, forward strand.
GAATTCATAATGACATGTTTTTATGTAGTCCAGGTCCCCCCTCTACATTTGTAGCACTTTCCCCTGACAATAAGAAAGCTGCCTTATTTATCTGTATTCTATTGACTTGTACTTTGGTCCTACTTTGCTATAAAAGTCAGTTGAGAATTGCTAATCTAAGAGCTGAGTGTGATAGGGAACTGGGTGTGACAGGGCACACCTATGCTGTCAACACTGGGGACGAGGACTAGGAGAATCAGGAAGTGGTTTTACTTTTAGCCTTATAATTTTCAGTCAAAATATTATTTTTCCAACATTACTTAAGTTCATCTCTTCCCCTTCAGTATGATGGCATTGCTTATTATGATATGGATCTTAAACCTCTTTCAATTTCTGCAGTAAATGTCTAAAATCCAGTAAGATCTACCTACCTGACTCCTCATACTTTTACAAAGACACAGCTGGAAATAGGCTCATCTTTGGTAAATTCCAGCACAGGTCTGGTTCCTCATTCCCGCCCAGTTCTAAGGGAGCCCAAAGCTGCCTTCACTGGCCACAGGTGAACCAAAGGAAAATGCCCAGTGACTCACATCAGGGCCAGATAACAGCCTGTGTGCTCAAAGAATATTTCACAGCACAGTCCTGATAGAGATACTCATATAGAATATTATCAGGGAAATCTCTTTCTAGAAGTTGCTCCTGTTTAGATCTATCATTTCTTGTGCTTTGATTTTGGATTTTCATTGTACCTCTAAATTCTTAACATCTCATTTAGCCATTTATTTAGTTAGTCTGCTTTTTTTTTCCCCAGACAGATTTCCTAGGGTAGCCCAGACTAGCCCAAGGCTTGCTGTGTAACCTAGGCTGGGCTTAGACTGAAAGCAGGCCTCTTGCCTCAGCTGCTCCAGTGCTGGTGGCCACATAATGAACAGACTCTTGAGAGGAGCTGGGCTCTGCTCTTAGTGCAGGCATTCAGCGTACATCCTCTTCCCCATCTCCTCAGCTTTCCCCTTCACTGTGTCAGAAAGTTGGTTTTAGATAGCAACTTTCCTCTAGTAGAGCCTCTCCTATTTCCTCTTTGATCTGGCAGTGAAATCTCTTTGGGAGATTCAGCAATTCATGTGTCATAGCTAATTAGCAGAAACAACATGGGATTAACCATGAAATTCTTAACACTGTTTGGAAGGTGCCTTCTTAATTCTCTATTCTGAAATACATTTTTGTTTAATAAGATTAGAAACTCTGTGATCCCTTCTGTTTGGGAAAGTCTCAGAGAACAATGGGAATGGGGTGCTATTAGCCTAAATCTGCCTTCTCCGGGGAGAAGGTTTTGATTGGCTTATTTGGTTAGGTTTTTCTGCTAGAGGGTAAAATAATAATGACCCACAGGAATCATTGTTAATATTATGCCTGTGGCTTAGAGCCTTCCAAAAATCCATCCTGAACTAGACCAAGAAAGCATGGTGATATATAGGGGGAAACCTGCATTTTTTTTCCTGCCAGGATGCCGGAAACTGTAGTTAAGTGCCTCATTTATACAGCATGGTTCCTTTCCAAAGATCTCACTGTTATCAGAAGGCCTGCAGAGCAGTGAAGTAAAGCCATTTCTGGAGTGACACAGCCACTGTCCTCTCTGCCTTGTCAGGGAGGGGGCCTCCTTGAAAATCAAAGTGCAGAGAGAGAGCTACAAAATGTGGACAGCGCGAGCCTGGTGAGGCTCGGCCTCTGGGTTATTGCCAAAAGCACGAACTCTATGGAAGATAGTTCTGACGTGCCGGAGGCATGGCTCACCTCCATGTATCAACTTCATAGAGAATCTCCACTAAAACTTACCAGGACGTTTCTTGTTTGTTTGTTTGTTTGTTTTTTGTCTCACCTTATGAATAACTCAAATTGTCCATTCTCATGAGAGGACCAGAGCTTAGAGCCAGTGTCCATCTTTCCAAAGTGCTGTAAGAGGTTCCTATTCTTCAACAGTGTTTGTGTCCAGTGTTGGATGGTAAGCCAAAGCCTCACCCAGTCTGCCAGGTAATCTGCCAACGCTTAATCTTCAGTGTGCTTGTTGTTGCTTGTTTGTTGTAAGAAGACTCAGATTGCCAGCGTGGTGGCGCACGCCTTTAATCCCAGCACTTGGGAGGCAGAGGCAGGCAGGTTTCTGAGTTCGAGGCCAGCCTGGTCTACAGAGTGAATTCCAGGACAGCCAGGGCTACATAGAGAAATTCTGTCTCGAAAAACCAAAAGAAAAAAAAAAAGAAGATACAGATTGAAATCTGCTTTTAAGAATTAAGGAGAGCCGGGCAGTGGTGGCACACACCTTTGATCCCAGCACTTGGGAGGCAGAGGCAGGTGGATTTCTGAGTTCGAGGCCAGCCTGGTCTACAGAGTGAGTTCTCGGACGGCCAGGGCTACACAGAGAAACCTGTCTCAAAACAAAACAAACAAAAAAAGAATTAAGGAGAAAGCCAAGCAGTGATGTAATACACACCTTTAATCCCAACACTCAGGAGGCAGAGACAGGTGGATCTCTGATTTTGAGGCTAGCCTGGTCTATAGAGCAAGTTCCAGGACAGCCAGAGCTACACAGAAAGACTCTATTTCTCCAAAAACCAAAAACCAAAATAAAATAAAATAAGGGGAAAGCCTATTGCATAAATTCAGGCCATTCTCTAAAAATTTACAGAATAGAATATTTTTTTCTTAAACACGAGACATTTCTGGTGAATATTTATAAAAATCTCCTGCGGGTGAGGACAGTGACATCACTCACTATGTTACTGTTGGACTACCCTGGAGCTGAAACAAACATTTGTCTGCTGTTCTCTGAGGTAAAATGTGTTCCCAGTGTAGTTTATATGTCCAAATACCCAGGAGAAGATGAAGCAGAGAGTAGGAACTAATGGAGCTATGAGAGTATCTCAAAGGAAAAGAGAAGGCCGTGGGGAGTGATGGGTCAGCCTTCATAAAGACATAGTAGCATCCTGAGATCTAGTTCAGGCTAGGCTGGGAAAGGAGCCCTTTTCTACAGTGATCAGGCAACAAGCTCCATTAGTGTAAGACTAACCTGTGACCCCTTCTAGAACAACGCAGAATAACTATTCAATAAATACAATATTGTTGATTGGAACTTCCTAACAGCATTCAGATTTTACCAAACGTCTTTATGTTATCTGTACATATTCAAACATTTTGGGTAAAATGTTACAGTGTCTAATATCTGGGAGTTTAGACTCTGCAGGTGAGGAAGAGGTAGGAAGACAGATGAAGCCTCTGATTCCCAGTAGTCTTGATAAGTTGTAAAGCTGGGTGAAGGCTTATTCTTTCGCTGTGCTTTTGGATATGCTTATTAAATCGAAAACCAAGGGTTGTAAAAAAAAAAATAAGTGTAAAAGAAGAAAGAATGAAATTGAACATAGAAGTGTCTCCTGGTAGAGGCATTCAGGCCTCTGGAGTTTTCCATGGATTCTGACAGAGTGGCTTATCACTCTGTCCTGGAAACTTGATAAGTTAGTTAAGGGAGCTAGATAATTGGTGGGGTGGGCGGAGTCATGATTCCTTTTCTTTCTGGGGAGCAGACTGGTCACCGGGCACTTCTCCCTTCTAGATCGTAAGCCAGGTCCCTGCTGCAGACTAATGTTGCTGTGGTAAAAGAGCCTTTTCAAGGCCCAGGTTCTTTGTAGCTCCTGCTGTGCCTTCCCAAAGGGAAACATGGCAAGGAAGATTTCCTCCAGTTGCAGTGTGGGATGTCTGCTCCTTTCAGAATGGGAGCAGAAAGGAGTCCCTAGGGTGTTTGTGGGAGGGCAACCTTCTCCCTGACATTTGAACCTCAGCCAAGTCCCCTAGACCACGGGTTGCACCACAGTTAGTTCCATTCAGCAAAAATAAATTGTAAACTTGTTGACATTTTTGTCCTCTTTACAATTCATTGTTTACTTTCCATGACAGAGAATTTTGATGCAATTATCACTGAGCTTTCTGACAAAAGGGAACTAGCTAAGGAATTTTGATGAGTTACCCACTTCATTAATCAGAACAAGCATCTCTAGTGACAGGGTTAGAATTACAATGAAGATTAGATAGCAAATTGCAGTTCCACGTAGTGTCAATCATCTGCAGTGACAGCAGTGTGATTACACTTCAGGGAAGAGCTTTTCTTGCCAGCAAAAACGAGGGCAACTCCAGTGCAGGTAATAAATTTAGCAGGGTGGGTTGTCATTTCTTCCCTCTAGTGGAAACCTTAAAAACCAAATGCTGTCTTGTGGAAGATTTTAAGGGAAGACAGCATTTCATTTGAAAACTTCTCACATTGTACAATTGTATTTGAAGAATTATTATAGCTACAAACTTAGGTACAGTTCATCCCCATCCCCATCATGATTTTCTCTGGTTCATTTACCATATCAAGCCTGTAATAAACAGATGGTAAAAGCTACAGGGAGAACATGTGATTATATGGACACCATCAGCAACCAAAATCTGATACAGAAACAAATGTATTAAGAAAGAAAGGGACCGGCAGTGGTGGCGCACGCCTTTAATCCCAGCACTTGGGAGGCAGAGGCAGGCAGATTTCAGAGTTCAAGGCCAGCCTGGTCTACAGAGTGAGGACAGAGAAACCCTGTCTCAAAAAACAAAAACAAAAACAAAAATAAAACAAAGAAATGGAAAGAGGTCTTGTTGGTTACCTGGCTAGTAAAACTGGCTTAAACAGAATGCATTCTTCTTCTACCTCAAGTGTGCCTTTAAGAGCAAGGGGCTAGCACTGTCTTAGTTAGCATTCCACTGCTATGAACAGACACCATGACCAAGGCAATGTGGCCCCCTTGTTCTATTACTTTATCACCAGCTTTCTGCTTTCCATTTCCTTCACTGCCTAAACTTGGCTGTGCTGGATCTTGCTGTGTAGATTGACCTTGACCTCAGAGATCTGCATGCAAGTCTCTGAGGATTTAATCTCCTGGGATTAAAAGTGTGTAGCACCATGCCTGGTGGGATCTTTCCCCAAGGTCACTACTCCCTTAATTCGATGTAATATCCTTGAACACAAGTTCAGCACCATTTTGCTTCCTGGTACCCCTTAATACTCAAACCACATATTTTATATTTTTCATTTCTCAGCTCGTTCCTTTTCATTAAAACACTCTTCATAAAAGTGAACTTTAGTAACCACACAACAGAATTTATACCAGACTGTTTTGAGACTTCCTTTGTCAAAGCAATTAATCTAAATCTCTTCACCTTGGCCTCAGGCAGACTCCTCAGACAATGGCAAACAGCAGCCCCTTTCTTCACACAAACACCACAACAGTCTCTAGGAAACATACTGAAATTGTTCTCCAGGACACTTCACACGCCAGGTGTGCACAGTGCAGGTCACTTTCAGCAACGAGTCTTCCTTATTCCTACTAAGATAGCCCATTAAGCCCCACTTAAAGGATTCTACTGCTTTCCAAATCCAAAGCCCTCAAAGGCACAATGGTCAGGCCTTTCACAGCAATACCCTACTCCCCAGTACCATCTTCTGTCTTAGTTCAAATTTTACTGCTGTGAGCAGACACCATGACCAAGGCAACTCCTACAAGGACAACATTTAATTGGGGCTGGCTTACGGGTTAAGAGGTTCAGTCCATTATCATCAAGGCAGGAACATGGCAGCATCCAGGCAGGCATGGTGTAAGAGGAGCTGAGAGTTCTACATCTTCATCTGGAGGCTGCTAGCAGAATACTGGCTTCCAGGCAGCTAGGATGAGGGTCTTATAGCCCACACCCACAGTGGCACACCTACTCCAACAGGGCCACACCTTCTAATGGTGCCACTCCCTGGGCCGAGCCTACACAAACCATCGCAAGCACTCTTATAGCTCTAGACTGTCAGGAGAGACAGGAGCAGCAGGCAATGTACTGGGGATGTGAGGATGACCTTTAACCCTCATCTTGCCTGGATTGAGGATCACCCAGGAGACACACCTGTGAGGGACTGTGCAGAGAGGTTTACTGGAGGAGGGAAGACCCACTGGGAATGTGAACAGTACCAGACCACATAAAGAGGAGAAAGACAGTGTAGATCAGCATTCATCCCTCTCTGCCTCCTGACTGTGGATACCAGGTGGCTGACTTCAAACTGTAAGTACTGCTAGACCCTTGTAGCTGGCCTCCTTTCCCTGCCATAATAGACTGTGCCTTTGAACCTAGAGCCCAGGTAAACCCTTCCTTAAATTGCTTTTGCCAAGAATTGTCTCAGCAGTAAGAAAAGTGACAAATACCAGAGTGAAGGGAACAAATAGATGCTATCTGTGGAGGCATGACACTTCTTGTCCCTTCTGAGTTAAATGAGAGGACTGGGAGTGCATTCCTTTTACCAGTGTCTTCTTCAAGACATTTATCAGACTCATGTTTAACTAAGTAATATTTATTATGGATCAAGAATAACTAAGCAGTGATCTTTGATTCATTCTTTATTTTTTTTAATCTAAGTTTTAATAAGATTGCCTTTGAGCAAGCAGAGGGAAAATCCCAATTGCAAGTTTATTTCAAAAAAGCAGGGCTCCAGGCATCTGTCATGGAGCTGTTGTTAGCTTTTGCTGCAGTCAGGCTCACGCTACACCCTGGAATCCTACCCTCTGCTCCCAGGGTCTTAACCCTGGGATATTAAAGGGACATACTGACTACAGAGTTTATAGGCTCTAATTTTGATCTCCCAAATTCAGTTAAGTTTCTAGAGATGTCATATCATTGTAGGCTATATGTAGTTTTCGTTAAATTTCAAAGCAGAGAATGAGCCGTTCACTGTTAGGATAGACTAATTAATTACCTATAGATTAGAGACATCACCAGGATGCCAGAATGTTTGAGTTGTGAATTCAACTATCCAGCAATTCCCGTGATTCATTGAGTTGAATAACAAGAATAGTTACAATTTCTATTTTATCATAATGATCTAAGAATGAATATAATAGTACATATAGAACAATAGAGGGCTAGGGGTGTAGCCTGGCTGTACCTTATTCCTTATGTGCATTATTCCTTGTTGCATTATTCCTCATTGCATTATTCCATTATTCTTTATTCCTGAGTTTAATCTCTAGCACCAATAAACAAACAAATAATCAGACAATTAAAAATGTAATAATGCATACAAGTTACTTTGAACTTTATAACAAGATGGACATAAAAATCCACGGAAATGATCTGGAGAGATGGTCAGCGATTAAGAGAAGAATACTGGCTGCTTTTCCACAAGACCTGGGTTAGGCTCAAATGGTACACAGACATACATGTAAGCGAAGCAGCTATATACATAAAATAAAATTCCAAAAAAATGTATAAGGAAGTAATATTAATTGTCAAGTTGGATTATGTTTGTACTACTTCATCATAAAATATGTGTGGCCCAGGGTTGGAAGACTGAATACAGCTGTGTACAGTTTGTTTTTCTACGTCAGCCAGGGGGAATTTGCTCCCTTCTATTTTCATTTCTGTGATGTGGGACTTGAACCCAGGGTCTTGCACATGCCAATGTAAGATCTCTACCGCTGAACAGCTACATCCCCAGCTCAAGAGGAAAATCTTAGTGGATATGGTAAATAGGCTCAGGATATTTTCTTTTGATAGTGGCACATATTAACAAAACTGCTGTGTTCTGGGGCTGGAGAACTAGCTTAGTGGTTAAGAGTACTTGTGCTTTCAGAGGACCTGAGTCGGGCTCCCAGGATCCACACGGTAGTTCTCCATGATCCTTAATTCCTGTTCCGGGGATCCATTCTCTACTTCTGAGCTCCTTGGGCATCAGGCACCCTCATGGTGCACATATATCCATGAAGGCAATATACTCATACACATAAAAATAAACTATATAAATCTAAAAAATATTTGAAGATGGTATATTTTGTAAGATAGAGAAGCAAATAATGATGGGAAAAGGAAAAGCAGCCCCTCAGCCTGGCTGCTGTGTGTCCCCTTGTTATGGGTGAAGGCAAACCCTTTGTACAGCAAGTCTGTCCCCCTCTCTCTCTTCTGCCTCCTGTCCTCCCTCCTCTTATGTAGATTTGAGTTGAAAACATGTCCTCATTTGAAGCGATATAAATGGAATAAGAGCTTCATTTATGTTGTTCATGGTTTCTTCTGATGAGGCATTACCACCCTGTGTGTTTATCTAAATGGGAATGGAACTGATATCCTGAATAGAAAAAGAATTCTGGCCAAGTAATATATTTCCGAGAAGTCTAGCATATGTTTCTTTATATCTTATTGGTCTTTTAACATTTTTTATTTTTTATTATTACTGTGGTGTGCATGGTGTATGGAGGTGGACACGCGTATAAAAGTCAGAGAATGATCTGGTTAGTTTTGTTGTCAACCTTACACCCCTTGAAGAGTTGCCTCCACCAGATGGCCTGTGGACAAGTCTGTGAGGCCTTTTCTTCACTGTTGATTGATGTAGGAAGGCCCATCCTACTATGGGCGTCGCCTTGCCTAGGTAGGTGTGCCGGGCTGATAAGAAAGGCGGCTGAAAGTGAACATGGAAGGAAGCCAGCTGGTAGCCTGCCTCTAGGTTCCTGCTCTGGCTCCTGTCCGTGACGGACTGTCACACGTAAGCTGAGTAAGCCCTTTTCCCTGTGCTTTCAGCTGTGACATTATCATAGCAACAGGAAACAAGCCAGCACCGAGGGCGGTTTGGCGAAGTCAGTTCTCTCCTTCTGGGGTTCTGAGAGTAGAGTTGAGCTTTTCAGGCTTGCAGGTCAGGTGCCTTTACATAGCGGAGGCAGCTTACTGGCCCATCTTTTATTTCTGTTTTCCATTTCCCTATAACCTTCCAAAAGTAAATATTAAACTTTGTTTAAAACTCCCAAACTGAAACACAATGGCAGGTGTGTAGTAAATGCTGAAGTAGCATCCCTTAAGTGTTTTTTAAAAGAAAAAAGCAGCCGGGCAGTGGTGGCGCACGCCTTTAGTCCCAGCACTTGGGAGGCAGAGGCAGGCGGATTTCTGAGTTGGAGGCCAGCCTGGTCTACAGAGTGAGTTCCAGGCCAGCCAGGGCTACACAGAGAAACCCTGTCTCGAAAAACCAAAAAAAGAAAAAGGAAAAAAAGAAAAAGAAAGAAAGAAAGAAAGAAAGCAAAAAACAGTGAGTTAGCCTGTAGCTTTCCCATAAAGTCACTTCCTGTGAGGTCGCTTTCTGTTTGATCTCATACTTTAGAGTCCCTGGCCAGATTTGTCATTCCCAGCTAAGAGGGTCCTGTGCTCTCTCAGTAGTTCCACAGTTTCATGGAAATCAGTAAGCCAGAGATCCTGCTAAAGTTTTGGGGAGAGCTTGGCTGAAGAATGCAAAGCTCACTGGAAAACATGGGAAGAGCACGTGCAGCTGGGGAAGGGTTGGCCATAGCCTAGCTGTGGGAAGTAATCCTGAAGTAGGCAGGGCAGCGGCAGCAAGTAAAGACAGGGAAGTTAATATGAAGACAGGGAAATGTGACGTAGTGTGGTTGGTGCTGATGCCAAGAAATGATAGCAGAGGGCTCTAGAAAGAACACAATGGCTTTGTTTGTTTGTTTGTTTTTATGAGGATGAGTACATAGTCAAGAACTGGGTGGCAGTGATTTTTCTCCTCATACCTGGATCATGAGTGAAGCATGCTCTGGAGACTTAACAGACCTTGTCTAATTTGCTGTTGGCTACGTAGGCACATGAGGGCTGGAAATCTTTAGACCTACCCCTCAAAACCCTAGTAACATGATTAGTGGTAGCCGGGATAAGCTAGTCATTTTTAACTGTCTTGCTTTCAGGGAACAGGCCCTACTCTGTTACTTGTGTTCACTCGTGTAGCACATAAGTGATGCTTGAGACGGGATTGAACTGAAGACTTAGTATTTGAAGTTCCCAAGACACCCTAGTGGGTTAGGTCTTAGTGGAAGCAGCTCTCTCAAACTTTATAAGGCCTCTAGTTCCTGCCTAAGATATGAGCTGCTATCCTAGTTTAACACAGGACCAGTGCCTTATAATGAGAATTAAGTATTTTATTTTGTAATGAGAATTCAGTATTTTAGTTTAAGGCCTGAAGTACCTCTGATTCCTATAAACATGAAAGAATCGAGCTTTGTTCCATTCCATTCAAATCATAAGTAATGTCTGTATGTGCTCCTGTGATGAGGACATCTGAGGACAGGGCTGTCAGTGTGGCATATTTGAAACACAACAGCTGATTGGTGGTGATTTTCCAAATCTTTCCACTTCAGTGTCAAAAACGGTATTTCTCTGCCTGGCACAAGCTGATTCTGGATCATAGGATTAAGTTGGGGAAAGCGGGGACCCTGTCTGACTGGAAGCTTCAACTGAAGGTCCTGAGAGCCTGGAGAGACCATACTCGATCCCAGAAGTTGGAACGGGAGACCAAAGCCTTGGAAAATGACCTTAGGGAAGAAAACAGGTACCATTATTTAGATTCTGAAAATCCTTCTGGTGTACCTATCAAGGGCATCTTCCCTCTGAAGAGCCTGAAAATCAACTTCAGAAATGCTGTCCACTAGAATCATCTTATGATACAGTGACCTGCTCTTCTATGTTACCCAAGCTAGAAAGGTATAGCTGAAAACTAGAAGTGAGGCAGATTATCAGATGTACTGGTGGAGCTCATTCCCTTTCTGTAAAGGAAGGATAGGGCTAATGCTAACAGCAGCACTGCGCCATGCACCATCTCTCAGTTGTGAAGAGAGAGTTTGCTTTATATGCCAATAAACCTCATTGATAGAATCACTGTCTGTACATAGAATGTTAATTAAGGACACAGGGAGCATCCATCTGGGAGGGCCAACCTGCCAAGAGTGAGTCCTCCCATGCTGCTGTCTTTTGTTCCACACCTTATTTAGAGATTTCTGATGCTTTTATACCAAGTCCCCCTTTACTGGTGCTGTGTCACACATAATTTATTGTCAAAGCTTTTTTTATTTTATTATCTTAAAATTAAATACATATTCCCTTTTCATTTCTAAGTTTAACTTTACATGCAGTCACTGTGTGTGTGTGTGTGTGTGTGTGTGTGTGTGTGTGTGTTGTTTGTGTTTTGTTGTTGTTGTTCCATAGTGATGGTGTTGACCTCAGGGCTTTGCATGTGCTAAATGCAGATTTTACTACTGGCATGCACACCCACAGTCCATCACCTTTTTATTCTAGAATCAATGTCACCTAGGTTGAAGGAAACATTATGTTCTTATGTGTAATCATTAATGACAACTCTGTCATCCATTCTGGATGAAAAATTAAGTGTGTGGTATGTGGAAGAGTGGTTACATTGAGAGGCATAGCTGCACAGCCCGTATGATGGAACCCTGGAAGTCACGTAGGTGTTTGGGTCCATGGTCCTTTGCCCGATGTGAGAAAAACAGTATCCAGGGACAGTGCAGGTGTTCAGCAGTGTTGTATGGTGAGGAGGTATGTTCCCTTCCGCTGCTAAGAAAGAAGAGCAAAAATGTCACTGGCCGGGCCGGGGCCTCAGGCTGTGGAGCAGGCTTCACTAGGATGGAAGTGTAGATAACCTGCCTTGCGGCCTTCAAGTCCACCAGCTTCTGAGAAGCTGCTCTGCTTGCTTGCACTCTTTATTTCTTTATTTTTAATCTGTGTGCTTTTGTGTGAGCCCACATGAGTACATGTGTACCACATGCATGCAGAAGCCTGTAGAAGCCCTGGAGCTGGAGTTAATGGGCGGTGTGAGCCACCTTGTGAGTGCTAGGAACTGAACCAAGGTCTCCAAGCTATGTCATCAGTTGTCCTCCCTACCTTTAAGAGATTATTTATGTTATGTTTATTTTATGTGTTTTGTCTGTGTGCATTTATGTGTATTGCGTATTCCCTGAGCTTCTCCAGCCCTCATGGGAAGCTTCTTATGTCAGGACAAGGGGTTTTGGTATTACTGGGCTATAAGGTGAATTTCTAAAGCTTTTCTAGCAAGAGGATGACTCTTTTGTTCCATATGCTGAGGTACATCTCTGTGAAAAGGGCCAGTGGAAACAACTCTCCTTTAATCTGTTTCCAAAATCCCTGGACCTTGTGGTTGGCGTGGGGACTGGGGTGACAGCGTACTGAAATACTAACTGATGTGAGGTTTGCTGGGTAAAGAGTGTAGAGGAGACTGTGCAAGGGCACGGACTGGAAAGTGAAATGGTAAAGTTAAAAGCCGCCTTCAAGCATCGTGTGCCAGAAGAAACTTGTAGAAGAAAAATCTGGGGAGCTCAGGATTCCATTCCAATTAAACAGTTTAAATAGAAAAGCACTAAATGGAGATTTCGTAATAGTATAATGTGCCAATTTTTTTTAAGATCTCAGAACTTTTAGTCTGGTATCTGAATTATTTTCAGGTGTCTATTTTTAAATGTTCAGAATGGGTACTAAAAATTTTTTAACTGCTGAAGTTAGAAAATATTTAACTTATAATATTTTTTTTTACTATAAAACCTTAGAACAAAAAATATCCTAGAGCAGCATGGCACCTTAGGATTGTGATCTAGCCCCTCGTATCATGGAGAAGGAAAAGAAAGCCCGAGCGTAGATGTGTCTTGCGGAAAAGCCTCGTGGAGCAAGTGCATTGAGAGCCTTCTCCTCAGGCCTCTTGACTCAGAGCCTTGTCCGGACAGTCTGCCTCTCAGTTAAGCCAAAGAGCACCTTAGCTGTGCTTGCCTAGCCAGCAATGATTTCCTGCTGTACTGGAATTTGCTTTAGATTGTGATGTAAAAACTGAGAGCTGTCAGATGGTGGTAGGGGCAGAGGGGGGTGACACCCAGTGGGTGTCTTGCCCTTCTCAAAACAGAAGGGGAAGGCAGAACAGGGGGAGGACTTGCATGAGGGGGTACTGGGAGGAGGGGAAGGGCTGATACTGGGTTGTAAAATGAATAAGTAAATTAAAAAAAAAAAAAAAAAGAGAGAGAAAGAGAGAGACAGACAGACAGACAGACCAAACAACCAAGTGTCAGATGATCTGAGAAATGAGTGAGAGGGAAGGAGCTGTTCATGCAGAGCCATCTGAATCCCCAGCTCTCTACACATTGAGTTTTGTCCTAGACACCATTGTAGAAAATTGATAGCCCAGCCATCTTCTCACTCACATGGGAGCTTACGGCTCATCCACTGACAGGACACAGCTGATGCTGTGGCTCATGGCAGGATACTGTTGAAGTCTACACCCCTGATTTCTGCACCCTCAATTGTTTTGTTCTCTGAGGTGTCTCCTCATGGCTTGCTCCCCTGCAGAGCCGAGCCTTGTGGGCTTTCTTCTCTGTTCTTCCCACTTGCTCGCTAAAGCAACAACAAATCCCTCTCGTCTTATTCATAATTTAGTAACCTCCTTTGCTTTCTGAGCCTATGCACAGTCTCACCTCCACTTCTAGGGTTCATGCACTTATTCTACAAATGCATCTGGCTTTCCCTAATAGGAATTGTGGTCACTCTATTTCCATCCATCTCTTTTCTTTCAGCAATAGTGTTGGGTTAGGAGTGATGGTGCGTGCCTGCAACGCTAACATTTGGGAAGAGAAGGCAAGATGATCAGCAGCTGGAGGTGATCTTTAGCCCATAACCAACTTGAGGCCAACCCGGGTTACATGAGACTAGTAGTCCCCCAAAAGTAAAATGAAATAAAAATATGCTTACTATATATCTTAGTCAGGGTTTCTATTCCTGCACAAACATCATGACCATGAAGCAAGTTGGGGAGGAAAGGGTTTATTCAGCTTACTTCCACATGGCTGTTGTCTTAGTCAGGGTTTCTATTCTTGCACAAACATCATGACCATGAAGCAAGTTGGGGAGGAAAGGGTTTATTTAGCTTATTTTTACATGGCTGTTTAT
>JADRCD010213584.1:0-27466 GCA_019843815.1 Montemys delectorum
AACACTTGACCCTAAGAAGAAAGACTCCAGATAGAGGCCCTGATCCTAAATGGCAGTCCCACTGAGGGTAAGTCCACATCAACCCTACTGAGCTATGCAAACGTCATTACTGTAAGTAAAAAAATGACTAGATTTTAAAATATAAAAATTACAAATGAAAAGGGAAAACTTGACCAATGAACTACAGATTTGCAGTCCCAGCACAGAAACAGAAGTAACATAAAAATCGAGACAATGTATCTCCTGCACAAATCACTATCCCTATAATAATGACACCTAATAAAAATGACTTGGAAGAAATGGCAGACAATGAAAGGAAAGGAATGGTTGGAAGTATGTTTATAGCAATCCAAAGAAGACACGAGTATACTCCAAATCAGAGATGCAGGAAGTGAGACAGTCAATGGGAAAGCAGGTGGGAAAGAGATGGGAACGTAGATGGGAGAGAGATAGAATTTGGTGTATTGGGTTTTTCTGTAATACTCAATAAAATAAGTAAAAACCTCAATAGGAAGCCCCAGAAATAGAAGAGATAATGTTGAAAATGGAAAAAATAATCAAGGAGACAAGACAGGAACAGGGTCACTCAGTCAAGATAAATGACACATTTAAAGAGAAACATGGACTGAAAATGGAAGAATGTTGGTATACTAGGAAAACACCCAATCTTTTGGGTCATGTATATAGAAGAAGAAAAAAACATCGTAGTGAAAGAGTAGAGACCATTTTAACATGATAACATAGAAGAAAATTTCTAAAACCTAGAGAAAGATGCCCACAGAGCTCCAAATAGACAGGATTAGAAAAGAAACTCACCACGATATATTATATTCAGCACATTAAAAAACACAGTAAAGGGTATTAAAAGCTGCATGGGAGAAAGGGCAAGTTACTTATACAGAATCTAATTAAAAAGTGGGCTGTGCCTCCAACTCTAACAGGTTTTCCCCAAAACCTCATCAGCTATGCAGGCTAGGGAAGCAGATAAGCTAATGCAGATCTTCATCCAAGTCCAGACCGACATTCTCATCCCCTCTATAGCAGGCTACTTGCTCCAGCCTCCACTCTCCAGCTGACGCCATGCCCAAGGGACCACACAGATGTTTTCTTTTAACCTTGCTCCCAATCATCCCATTTTCCCAGCACTCAACTCCAGCAGACATTCCCTGAGAACCCCCAAGGTAAACCTATCAGAGTGAAGCAGCTAGGTTAGCTGACCTTGAGCTTATTCCTCTTCTCCAAGTCTAATGCCCCACACCCAACAGCCCCATCTCATTCCCAGCTCTGTAGACTACGTGCTGTGGTCTCTCCTTACTCTGTGCCCCCATAGCCAGTGAACTAAACAGATGCTGATGGATTACTCTGCTTCCCTCCCTCCTGTGGACCCACTCAGACCCCTGCTTCTAGCCCATCTCCATTCTTAAGTGTCAGCTCCCAATACTTAGAAACCTCCAGTGTACCAGGAACCTCCAGTGACCACATATGGCAGAGTCATTCCCTACCAGACAGCACACAGCCAACACATTCTCCTAAGAACCAAAGAGGGTAACAGAAACCAATGAACAAAGCATCCACCCAACAAAAACAAGAATTACAATTATTCCAAACCCAGATTCAATCAATAACAACCAGGACAGTATGTCTCCACTAGAGGCCAACAATCCTACTACAGTAGCTCCTGGAAATGCAATGTAGTTGAACCAAAAGACAAAGACTTTAAAATAGCCTTTATGAATATGATGGAGATTCTTAAGGAGGAAATTAATAAATCCAGTAAAGAAGTCTATGAAAACACAAACAAACAATAAGAGAAAAGAAATAAAACAGTTCAAGACCTGAAAGTGAAATGGAATCAACTAAGAAAACCCAAACTGAGAAAAATCTGGAAATGAAAAATTTAGAAACTTGAACATGAACCTCAGAGGGAAGCTTCATCAGTAGAATGCAAGAGATGGAAGAGAGAATCTCAGCCATTGAAGAAAAGAGAAGCAATGGATACACGAGTCAAAGAAAATGTTAAACCCAAAAACTCCAGGAACAAAACTTCCAGGAAATTTAGGATACTTTGAAAAGACCAAATCTATGAATAAAAGGAATAGACGAGATTCAAGTCAAAGACCCAGAAAACATTTCCAAAAAAATCACAGAAGAAAATTTACCTAACCTAAAGAATGGGGTGACTATCAAGGTACAAGAAGCATACAGTACCCAAAACAAACTGGACCAGAAAAAGTACCCGTGCCACATAATAATCAAAACACTAAATGTACAGAACAAATAAAGAACATTAAAAACTGCAAGGGGAAGAGACCAAGTAACATATAAGGGTAGATCTATTAGAATAACATTTACTTTTCTTTTTATATATATTCAGTTTATTATTAATTTTTTATTCATATTGTCTTGTTTTCTTCCATCGTTAGATGACAATATGTTTATATCTAACTTTTCAATGGAAACTATAAAAGCCAGAAAAGCCTGGATGGAAGTTCTATAAACTCTAAGAGACCAGAGATGCCAGCTCAGGCTATTATACCCAACAAAACTTTGCAATCACATTAGATTGAGAAAGAAAGGCATTTCGTGATAAAGCCAAATTTATGGAGGATAAGAACCATGTCCATTGCTGGAGTGAAGACAAAAACCTAGTTCTGATTTGAAAGGGAAGATCAAGTAGGGAGTGAGAGGCAAGAGAGGAACAAGAAGGAATATAGGGATAGACCCCTAAAATTAAGGGTCATTTGAATAGTAGCATGAAACTTAATATATTAGAAGCTTCCTAATTTGCGTACATATATGAAGGTCATCTAAATGAAATTTGCAAATAACAGGAAGACAAAGTCCCAACTGGACATGTCTTGTCATGAAATGAAGCATCCAGAACTGGGAATGGGTTCCATCTAATTGAGCTATTGGCCAAAGGGGACTCATGGGAATCTCCAAACAACTTAAACTATTGTTAAATCTATAGGTTGCTCTCCACAAACTGACAGCATGGCCTCATTGCTGAAGACAACATCCACATAATCCATTGACCATGAGAAGCTGAGCTAGTGCTGACATAGAGCCTTCTCTGTGGGCTGGTGTTCATGGTTCTCTTCACGCCATCACAGGAGAGACATGAACACAATTCAGCTACAAAGCCTTCTATCTCCATTGGTGTCCTGCCTGCACGAAATGCTAGTGCAATGCTACTTGTGGAAGTAATGGACCAACATCTGATTTGATTTAAGGCCAAGTCCATAAAATGGAACCCAAGCCCAACATTGCTTGGAGGACCAAGAACCTGAGACTAGATAGCCCAGGGGCCCAGGGGAAATCCAAATGCTACCGTTCTACCAAAGAAGTGAATAAATCCACCAAAGGGAAATGGAAATGCAGCTTAGTCAAATCAGTGGGTGCTGCCGGAGCAAGGACTGGCTGAAAAGCTTCAGTGTGAGCGCATGCGGAAGGAAGGGCAGACTAGACCTGCTAATCACCGCTTTGCTCTGGAAACTAGAGAGAGCAGACAACGCATTAAGAATGAAAATGAGCAAAAATGTAGGGTTGAAAGCGGACAAGTGAGGAAAAGGACCATATGCAAGAGTTGGTTCTTTTAAAAGATACAATTAATTATTGCAATGTAATTACAATACAAAACAACTATAACACTATTGAAAAGATACAATTAATAAATCTCTAGTCAGGGAAACTGAGAAAAGATGTCTAAAATGACAAGTATCAAAATTGAAAACAGCAATTTGAACTAATCCCATGGTTAGCACAATGAAAGAGAATGGGAATTATAGGTTCATGGCCACAAATTTCATTGTCTCCATGAACGTGACCCACTCCTTTGAAAAATTATAGAAGTTACACAAGGAGGAGCAGTCTGAATGTTAAACAAAAATTAAGCAACTTTTCAAAAATAAAACACCAGGCCCAGGCAGAATTATTGGAGACTAAGACCAAACAGTTAAGAATACACTGCTCCACCTGGGGATCCATGCTGTTCGCAGACACCAAACCCCAACATTCTTGATGTTTCCTAGAGGCACTTGTTGACAGGAACCTGATGTGGCTGATCCCTGGGAGGAACACCATCTGACCAATGCAGATGCAGGTGCTTGGATCCAGCCATCAGATTGAGCTGGCGGAAGAACTGTAGGATCAGAGAAGGATTGCAAACCCATGGGAAGAACAATGTCAGCTGGCTCAGACCATGCAGTGCTCCCAGGGACTAAACTACCAAGGAGTGGAGGAATCCATGGCTCCAGATACATATGTAGTAGAGGATGGCCTTGTCTGACGTCAATGGGAGGGGAGACCCTTGGTCCTGTGGAAGTTTGATGCCCCAGCGTGTGTGGGTGGGGGGGGGGGGGGGGGGGGGGATCGGGGAGGTGAGGGGGGGGTGGGTGGATGGGGGGGGGTGCACCCTCATGGGGGCAAGGGGGGGGGGGGAGAGGGTGGATGTGATCTTGGGGGGTTGTAGAGGGGTAACCGGGAAGGGGAATAACAAAGGGAATGATTAATAATAATAAAAAAAAGAATACATTTCTCCCTAGACAGAGAGGCACAGAGAAGTAAATCAGTTAGAAGGGGACAGCACACACAGAGAGCAGAAAACTACAAGTATTTCTCATAGACAGACATGAAAAAAAGGTTCACTAGGATTCAACCACTCAAGCCAAACTCAGCTACCTCAAAAGATGATTACATCTATACAATACCAAGTATTACTACTACTACTACTACTACTACTACTATTATATTATTATTATTATTATTATTATTATTATTAATTATTGTCACTGTGCTGCCCAAGCTGCAATGAACTCCTGTGGTTGAGTGACTTCCTGTCTCATTCTATTGAATAACTGTGAGTACAAGTGAGCATCACTGGCCTGCCTGGGAGCAATGCTTTTCCAAATGTAAGCAGGTTGGGTATTCTAAAATCAACTAAGAGGACCCACCATGTCAGCAATTTCAAGAGAGAAGTCATCTAATGGTACAAGTAGATTAGCAAAAGCATTTTAAAAACTGCAAAACCAGCTCTCAGGCTTCAGAAAGTGTGTGTAACATGTGGTGCATATTCATGTGTGCATGTATGAGTGCATGTGCTTTTGTGTTTGCACACATGTGTATACATGTGCAAGTGCTTGTATACGTATGTGTATGTTGTAACATGCATGCATGTGCATATATATGTAAGTGTTCAATGTGAACCTGTGTATGCATGTGTATGCGTGCATGTGTGTGTGTGCACATGTGTATATGTGTGTGTGTGTGTGTGTGTGTGTGTGCATGTGCATATGAGCGTGAATTTATGGTGAAGTATTTCAATTTTAAAATGTCTTTGAAGATTTATTTGCTATATGTATAGAAAAATACCAATATTAATAAGTTAAAATTTTGTCCTCAGACAATTTAAACTTGAAATCTGAATCACATAAGAGTTTTAAATGAGCTACGTGGTGGTGGCGGCGGCCCATGCCTTTAATCCCAGCACTGACGAAGAAGAGGAAGGTTGATCTCTGTGAGTCCTTTACCAGCTTGGTTTACAGAGTGAGTTCCACGACAGCTAGGGCTACATGGAGAAATGCTATCTTGAACTCCCTCCCTCCATAAAAGTTTTGTAAATGAAATGCTTGATCCTGAGCTCAGATCTATGGTATTCCAAATTTGGTGGGGAAAAGTAACTTTCAGTACAGGACAAGCCTTCTGGGAGGTTCAGATGTACATGGAATTCTAGGAACCCCTATTCTAAGACAGTCAAGGGAAACAGCCTGGGCTGGACACTCTTTTGATACAACATGCATTCTTTCTGTCCAAAGTTCTTTGGTTTTGCTATATACACATGAAATCAAAATACAAACATGTTATGCCTCTGCATACTTGGTCTTTTCTTCAGAATAGGAGCTTGTGGTTTTGAGGGCTACCCATTTAATATTGGTTATTATTATTGTTACATAATATGTTATTGCACAAGTATACCTCAAAGTCTGTCATTCTCATGTTGACCAATACTTGAGTTGTGTGGAATGCGAACACAGAGAAAGTTGTCATTGCCTTTCTAGCTTTGTAAGGTTGGGTAATTTGTCCTAACTGAGGGGAATAGTCACACATCTAAGTAACGGCTGGTCTTACGGTCTCTTTTCATTCAGATGTAAGAATTCCATGCTTTCAGGCCAGGCAATGTTTGCATTATAATTTTTCATTTGGAAAAAAATCCCATATGTATCTATGTATCTATCCACTAGTGTTTTTTGAGGTTTTTGTATTAACCCATCCCACACTTGAATCTGTTGCCACACCCAGGAGTAATCTACATTTTGCTTGTGTGTTTCTGGTAATTGTACTTACTGCCAGTGGCTTCCATCAGTTACGTCCTTTCTGTTGCTCTCTCTGTGTGTGCATGTGCATCTGGTGTGTATATGTGGTATATGTGTATATGTGGTGCTTATGTGTGTATGTGGTATGTATGTGTTTGTATGTGGTGTGTGTGTATAGATGGGGTGTGTGTATGTATGTGGTATGTATGTGTTGTGTGTCTATGTGTATGTGTTGTTTGTGTTTGCATGACTGTGTATATAAATGTGTGTGGTGGGTATGTATATGGCATGTATGTGTTTGTGTGTCTGTGTGTATGCGTTGTTTGTGTTTGCATGTCTGTGTATATAAATGTATGTGGTGTGTACTTGTGTATGTGGTATATGCAAATATGTGTATATGTGGCATGCACGTAGTGTGCACATGGTATATGTTTGTGTATGTGATGTACATGTTTGTGTATATGATGTGTATATGTGTGTGTATGTGTGTATGTAGTCTATATATATATATATATGTGTGTGTGTGTGTGTGTGTGTGTGTATGTGTGTGTGTGTATGTGGTGTGTGTATGTATGTGTGTATGTAATGTGTGTTTGTGCTGATTGGGGTGGTGGAAGGAATTCAGACCCTTTTACTCATCTTTGTACATACTGTGTGTTTAGTTTTGGTTATTTCCGAAAGCAATGAGACATAATAAAAGTCTAGAAAGAAAGGATTTTAATTATAGGAGTAAATACATTGATTTCTTTTCATTATTTTTTTAATGGACCACTTTTTGGTGCATTGACTACATTGATCAACACTTGGTTGAAAGGTTCTGGCTTTTTAGGTCCATTACTGCCACCAGACTATGGAAAGATGTTTCCTGAAACACTTAAATGTCAATTTTAAATATGAGAAAAAAATGAAATTTATGGAGGAAAAGTACCATGTCCATGGCTGCAGTCAAGGCTAAAACCAAGTTCTGATTCTTTTTAAAAATATACTTTAAAAAAAAAACCTGCTTCATGCAATACTTATTATATTTTGCAGTGTGGAGGTGCATGGTGAGCAGGCTCCCTCCATAGAGTCCCCTTCCCATTTCAAATAGTGCTGACACTGAGTGAGGGGATGTGGACAACAGGACCCATTACTCACTCTGAACCCAAAATTATAGCCCACAATTCAACGACTGAAGGAGTGGAGCAGCTCATTGATCCAGCAGCACTTAAATACTATGGGAACAATATAGCCCTGTACACCCCATCAGTCCCAGAAGTAGACATAGGTCCTATGGCACTAGTTGTAGGGGTCTTCTGCCATCTATAGTAGTAAAGCTTGTGCCAACTCCTCTGACTTCTAGGGTGGCTGAGGTGAGATTTTGACATAGCTGCTCTGGCAAAATCCTAGCTATGCTCAGTGGCAGCTCTCACTGCTCTTGCTGTGAGGATAGACAGCCTACTGGCTATGGGTGGAGGTGCTGGGCTTATGGGATGCAGGATTAGCCATCTTTATGCCTTGGAGGACACCTAATGCAGGTGCCTAGCCTTTCTCTGAGTTGTCACTGGCTTTTGTCTTCAACTTCACAATCAAACTGGCTAGCTGTGTCCGCTGCCCAGGCCCTCCTCATCTTTCATCTTGGCCTTTGGGGTCTCCTCCAGGATGACAAGGCCCAATGGGGTTGGGCCTTGTGGTCAGTCTCAGAAGAGGAAGAACTTCCTGGTCCTCTAAATTAGAATGATCCAGAAGTCTGTGCTGGTGAACCTTCTCTGACAAGAGTGCAGTTCCCATTGGTCCTCTTCCTCCTGGGACAGGCAGTGTTGCAGGAGCATGGTATAGATGCCCATGTGTGCCTGCTACTGGTCCATATTCTTCAGGTCCAGTAGATTCCTTAGTATCTCCATCTCCTGTATCTATCTCCTGTACCTCCATCTCCTGTATCTCCTCCAGGACTACATCTCCTGTATCTATCTCCTGTACCTCCATCTCTTGTATCTCCTCCAGCACTACATCTCCAGCTTGAATCCCATTGTTTCCTTCTCCAAGACCTCTATTGGCTTGTTCAGCTTCTCTTGCCCTCACTTTTTTCTGCACACATATCTTCTCCCCCTCCAGAAGCTTCTCTTTCTTGAAGTTCTTCATGCATAACGTCATGCTCCACGGGTTCTCTAGATCTGTCCCAAATGCAACCTCTGTAGGAAGCACTTGCATTTCAAGAATAAGTGAATATGGGCAGGCACAGGTAGACCCAGTTCTGAAACATTTCTTTGTGCTCACTAAGCTTCTTCCCTCATGGATGTATTCTAGTGCCTTACACCTCATGTTGAAAGAAGTCATCAGCTGCAACATGTCCTAATGGTCTTTAGGTAGCTTGACTCTGAGGATCTTTGACAGAAGGAAATTGAGAGGGAAGTATTTGTTTAAAACTTTCCACTCTGACATGTTAACTTATTTGTAGCACAATCAACCTGGCTATGTACTTCCAGTTTGTTTGTTTGTATTCCTTAAATTATACCTGGTCCTGGGAACCTTGTCAACTACCAAGTGCTAGTAGATCTTACTAAAAATCCCTACAGCTGCCACTTTACCACCCCCACCTTTATTATCCCAAATGATATTTTTCTACTCGCCTTATACCCACAGGTAAGTGTACTTCTGATCCAGGAAACACCACTTTGCAACATATGGAGACAACCATATTACAGGAAAGTCACAACCAATCAAAATGGAGAGACATGGAATCCAGTCCCAGCTGATATAGCTACCAAATACTCACAAACCTAAGGCTCAAGGATCATTAAGGAAGAGGAGCAGAATAATTAAGAGCCAGAAGATGAAGGAGACATTGTGTTTTCTAAGAATGTCAGAAGCTGCATCTGTAAAGTCTCACCGGCATGACTGCCTAGACAAGTGCAGAATGATGACAACAAAATAGACAGGCTAAAGTGGATAGGCAAAGCCCAGGAGGCCTTTATCCTACATAAAGAACTACAGGCAACAGAGGATGCTGACAGCAGGAGACAGAGAATAGCATTCCTCACTACTGAAGATTAGTAGTGAAAACATACAATAATGACAGCATACAGACTGAGCAGGTTATATTTATGTATTCAGGGCCTTATAGATAGTCTTAAATATAAAGACATATGGGAAAACTGGCTGAGAAGGGAGAGCCAGCTTCAATATTTTATTCTCATCCAGAGTTTTCTTTGTATACAGCATAGTTTAGGCAACTCCCTGTTCATCTGTTTGTGGGAAAGTTGATGTAAAAATATAAAATCTTCTCTGAGGACAGAGCATGTATGTGTTCTCTTTTGAGATGTTCTGTGAACATTTTCCAAATTTTGGCTGAAACTAAAAAGCATTTTTTGGAGGTCAAAGCAAATACGCTTTTGCAATATCAAAGCAGGAACAAAATTAAGTGGTCTGTCAAAATGGCTTTTGACAATTTAGCCCTAAAGTGACTTCAAATAGGGAAAAGTCAATTGAAAAGTCTGACCATTGGCCTGGAGCCTTTTGTTTCTTTAAATTGTTCCTTTAGCATGTTTTTTTTTTCTCTCTCTCTCTCTCGTCTTGATTTTTGCTTGGTCCTTTTTCATTTACTTTGTTTTAGCTGCTGAGACTCAGATCTAACTGTTCTACTCCTGAGCTTCACACCCAGCCCTTGTTTTGTGGAAAGTTTATTTGATAATATCTACGACAGATTTAAAGACCAGAAGACAGCATAAGTCAGAACTTGGGGATATTGGGATGGGGATATTGGGATGATCTAGTAGATATAGAAAGCCTTTATTTTACACAGGAAGTTCAGGCATGCCCTACTCATCTTTGACCCTTTCCTTTGGGGCATTGCATGGACCTTAGCCATTTACAGGTCACTGTAAACAAGCAGTGATTCCTGAGTGGGATCCTGAAAACAAGCAGGAATTTGGAAGATGATTGAGTTAAAGAGAAAATCAAGAGTTAAGTAAAAGACACACTGAGGAGTAACTTAGGCTCATTTGTGACAAATGCAAGAGACCCACAGTAGACTTGTTTACACAAAACTGTCACTGTCTGGAAGAAAGCATGAGAATGCCATGAATTGTGAGATCAGAGTGCCATAAAGTCATAAGAGACACTGGTTGAAGATCTTAAAGGAATTCACTTGAACCACAGATGTCCAGCTTAAATATATTGATCTGTGGTCCAAATCCTTGGTGGAGATCAACTGCCTGGTGCAGAGCTTAGAATCTCCTCCATCCGTAGTGTAGTCACCTCAAGATAGAAATGTATCTTCTAAAGCTCTCCATCATGGGTGAAGCAAAAAGATGGAGTTTCAAAGGCTGAAAAGACTCCAAGGCATTTCTTGGTCTATTTCACGATGATCTGAGGCATCTAGGAAGCATTTACTGATAGTGTCAATCTCAGTGGAGGCAATGAGCTAATGGGGACAATTGAGAATGGAGGCTGGTGAGGAGGACATTGTTTGCTTTACTGTTTTTTAGATGATAAGGTTTTCTTATATACATAAGAACAGTAAAATCATTGGTATTGTCTTACAGGTAGTTGACTAGTGGCATAGAAGTAGATTTGAAAAGGACAGGCTGGCTTAAGGACCAAAGGTCTAGTTAGGAGTAGTTGAAACAGGACCATGGAGTCAAGCAAAAAGAAGAAGAAAGGAGGAGGAAAAGGAAAAGATGAAGGAGAAAGAAGAAGGAGGAGGGGGGAAAGGAAAAATAAAGG
This sequence comes from Montemys delectorum, assembly GCA_019843815.1. NCBI lineage: Eukaryota > Metazoa > Chordata > Mammalia > Rodentia > Muridae > Montemys > Montemys delectorum. The sequence goes on from JADRCD010213584.1 coordinate 11,016, forward strand.
AGATAGAGTATTCTGGAAGTCAAAGACAATATCAGGAGATGGTGAGTTGCTGGATAGCATCCTCTTTGTGTTGTAGAGCCGGTGAGACATCATTCCTGTCTTAGAGAGCAAATGAACATTTAATGACAAAATGGCTTTTCCACATTCACAGAAGATTTGTAGCAACAGAAAGACCAGAGCTTGGAATTTTTGACTTCTAAATCTGTATACCTTCATGGCAATCCCAAGGAGTCCTGAGATTTCCCTGACAGAGACTGTCTGGATCAAGTTTCTCTAGACATCTAAGGGATGCTGTTCCTTGCTACTACTGTGTCTCCAGCTCTCAGAGCAGAGCAGTTGAGAGATATATGGAAGGAGCACAGGACTCTGAGGTGTGCCACCAGCTTCAGGATGTGCTCAGTCTTTAACCAGCTGAGCTTGGCCTCAGTTTCTCCTGTGAAAATGAGAAATTAAATCTTATGATCCCATCCTTTGATTTTATGCTTGTTTTTTTGTGACATGTTTTATTGTTTTTTCCTCTTTACAGAGGGAACACATCCTCATAAATTTCCGATTCTGTCTCTAAACTAAACATGAAGGTGAGAGGAGATGAGAGACAGAGGAAGAACCAGAGACCTTTGTCTTTATAGACACATATAATTCAGAATTTTACCAGCTTCTATAAAGCATGGGTGAATCTGATGGGGTAACAGAAGAGTTACGTGTGCAGGCAGGGGCTGATGAAGTTCAATGGTAAAAAGCAAGTCACCAATAGTGATAACTATGAAAAATGAAACCACAGTAATTAGAAATAGCAGAGACCCTAGAGAGGCATTGGAAAGTAAGCTCATTGGATTGCTCAAATTAAGAACAACAAAGAAATGGCTGTGCAGACTCACTCCAGATTCTGAGTGCTTTTTATTTTTTAACTAAACAGATATTAGCAAAAACCTGTTTCTTTTCCAAATCCTCCCCATGTTTCAGAAAGTGGAGATGTTGTCACCATTTCTTTAATGTTTGCATTCTGGAGTTAAAGAAGAATTAAATTACGTTTACTTTAACTTTTTCTTGCAGGCCGTAAAGCCACTGGCATCATTTACTCCAGCCCTGACACTTACATAATCTCGATACCACAGGAGCCCTTGGAAGTCATTAAATAAAAGAAAACATCAAATCATAATAATAATAAAAGAAAGGCAGTTAAAATCCTGGCAGTTAAAATAAGCCAGGCAGAAAACTTGATTTACATGCAACCTTATTGGCCACCAAGGAGGGAGGGGATTCAGCAGGGAAGGGGTCTGGGCAGTTGAGAGAGTGTGGAGGTGGCAGGGCTGCATTGTGGCTATGTAGTCTTTCTCCATGGAGATGAGAAAGACCATCATCAAAACTTGTTGGCTTTGAGTCTCCCTGAATCTTGGAGGGGAGATGGGGATTGCACAGGGTGAAGGAGGCAAGCGATAGCTAGTTTCCACTGGGATGCAATATTTGTATTATATTTATTCATTTTTTATTAGTGTGTGCACACATGCATGTTCATGCACATACACAGTGCCTCTAGGAGCCAGTGGTCCTTTATCTCTTTTCGTTTTAGTTTTTGAATTTGGGTTTCTCACTGAACCTAGAGCTCTCCATTTGTCTAGACTAGGGGCCAGCAAGCCTCAAGGATCATCCTGTCTCTGCCTCCCCAGCACTAGGATTATACATGAATTATCATACCTTTTTTACATATGGATCCTAAGAATCCAAGCACTGATCTTCAAATTTTCACAGCAAACATTATCCACTTAGCTATCTTCTCTTCCCAAAGTGGGATATATCATAAGAAGATATCCAGAACAGGGGAGTATGACCTGAGGATTAGCTCCTTTTCTTTTCCTATATATTTTATTGTTTCTAGTCTTCCTGACTCTCACAGGGGCCAAGAACATCTTACTTATATATGTGTTCTCCACGAGTGTTGAAAGCTCCACTGTTCTAGGTTTGGACCCTTGCTGAGGTTGAGGTTGATGCTAGCTTGGGAAGTTAGGGTCTTATAACAGATGGCTCAAATTTATCTTTACAATTTTCATATTATGGTAAGGCTACTACTATCAAGATCTCATGGTCTTATTGCCCCTGAATCTGCTCTTGATTGCCCTCAAGTGAATTAACTTTAAATTTGGCAAAGGAGCTGAGGATGTGGCTGGTACATTCCCAAGCAAGGAAGGTTAGGATCATGTGCAGGTTTAGGGAAAGCATAAAATGCAGCCAATGCCTTCTGGGAAGGGCACTAACCTTCAGCAATGAAACTGTGAGAATCTCCTCTAGATCCCATTTTCAGCATGTGCGGTGGTTGGGGTGCTGTAGGAAAGATTTCTAAATGCTGCTCAGTATGTGGTCCTACCTAAGCCTAGGCCTAGGCCTGGAAACTTCTATCCTCCATACAATCTAATGTTCTGAAAACCTGGACCTACCCTGAAGGCCTCAGCTTCCAGAATCCATCTGCTAACCTAGAACTAGAATGTTTTAGCCTCCAAGACTTACTGCAGAATAAATTCACTCTTTCTAGTTCTTTCTAGACTCTGGTTGGATGGTTCAACTCTGTTGTTCTGGGCTAAACTCCTCTCCAAGCAGATTGGTTCAAACTGGCATCTCTTGGATTCCAACTGAATTGCTCTGGTTGGAAAGACTACCTCTGAACTCCAGAAAGTGTACCAAACTACACTGAAATTGAACTGCATTGAGCTGAACTGAACTGAACTCATCCAATTCATAAACTTTCCTTTACAGGTCTTTAAGTTACCTCTCTTTCTTGTCTGTTCTCATGAAAGTTGGGTATATCCTATCTCTGATTCAATGTGTCAAATATTTCTCTGAGTTATCACTTTCTCTGCCCCTTAATTAGATGTCATTGTTTGGGACTAATAGTGTGTACTTAAGTCTCTGTATTCCAGCCACAGAGATCAAAGGTGTATGCTAAGGGCTTGTCTGTATTCCAGTCAGAGGGATTAAAGGTATGATGTATATCTGCATTCCAGCTGGATCTGGATCATATCTTTGGATGTGATGGCAGCCATGTTGCTGGATTGAAATTCCTCTACAAAGATTGGGGACTAATGCATGTCTGTTGACAGGACAAATGGAACTTTGTTTCCTGTGCCATTAAATTAAAGACCTTAAGATGAAAAGATGATCCTGGATTACCTAAAGCAATATCCAGTGTCTTATCAAAGGGAGGGATGGGGCTGCGGTGGAGGTTAAACTGCCTAATGGTTAAGAGCACTGGTTTGCCCCTGCAGAGGACCTGAGCTCAGTCTCCAGCACTCATATGGCAGCTCACAATTGTCTGTGTCCTCTTCTGTCTTTCTCAGACACAAAGCATACACATGGTGAGCATACATGTATGCATGCAAAATACTCATAAACATAAAAAATAATAGTAAAATGGGAGGCAGAGTTGATCTGGTACAGAATAAAGAACGAAGTGCAGGAAGGCATGACCTAAGTCCCAGTTTTGAAACTGGAATGAGTCAGGAGCCAGAGGACACAGCCCTGGAGCTGAAAAGATGGAGGAAACAAATCTCTCCTCCATCCTCTGTAGGGACCATGGATCTGGACCCAGTACAATAATTCATAATTCCCCCACAGAATTGTGAACAACTGCTGTAATGTGTTAGCACACACCTTTAATCCCAGCACCCAGGAGGCAGAGGAAGGAAGAGCTCTGAGTTTTAGGCCAGCCTGGTCTACAATGCTACTTCCAAGACAACCAGGATTACACAGAGGAAAAACAAACAAAAACCATGTGCATATTGTTAGACGTCAGTGTTTACAGTCACTCATAGACACAGGAAATGAACAGGCCACTCCAGTCTCAGGGGGGACATTTTTTTCCCTTATTTTGGCAGAGAGATAAAAAGAAAACAAGATGTTTTCAACCCCAGGAGTTAGGCTTTTGAGTTCTGTTCTATTGCTTTTGAAAAATTCTTTCTTAACTGTTGTCAAACCTGAATTCCTCAAAGAATTTCTCTTTGCTTAAATATTTAACAACAAAAGTCCTGAATTCCATGCCTTTTTGTTTATGTTGAACTTAACTGCTTTATGATACTTATTTTCTATAGCAGCATCAAATACAGAAGACCTGAAAGATTGAGGTGCTCGCTATCCCTCTTTGGTGGATGTAAGATAACAGTAGATAAGATGAGAAATTTGGAGAGTTTTAGTGATATTAGGGGCTCTGCAAGCTCTCTTTGGTGCGGTATCAATTTCCTCATGTTGGAAGTAAGGTCTAGGTCAGCAAAGAGCCTGTAGGTATGAGGATTTGAGGCACACACATGGCAACTGGCTCTTCCTTCTGTTCTTTACTCACACGGAGTAATCAGTCTCTCCTGACAAGCTGCACCCTCTGCAGTACTGGACCATGTTGTTACCAAGAAGGATCTGGCAACAGAGAACTAAGGGCTAGATTTTAGTTTAGACCTCAGAAAATGAAATTCAAAGGTCCCAATATCATCAAGTGCATCCTGTCATCCGGAAAACCTGAGTATTTAAAGGTAGAGATGATCTGAATGTGCATCTTCTGTAGGACTGGAATGGAAACTGGCTAGCAGAACCAGCTAAACTATCTGGATAGCTTCGGGTTGCTACTGGGAACAAAGAGTTTAGTTGTGGGGCCTTCCTTCTAAGAAGGATCCTGTTCCAGGGTCTGTAAAGATCTGCTTCTGGCCGGGAAAGAACCTCAGCTTTCTAATGGTCAGCTTAGGCAGTACCACTCCTAGTCCTGCATTGTGTAAGAAAAGAGGCTGAGCCAGCCTTGAGGAACAAGCCAGTAAAGCAGTATTTTCCTGTGACCTCTAAACCAGTCCTTACCTGCAGGTTCCTGACTTGAGTTCCTGGTCTAAGTTCCTTCTGTAATGGACTCTGATGTGGAAGCGTGAAGTGAAATAAATCCTTTCCTTCACAAGTTGCCTTTGGTCGTGGTGTTGTATCACAGCGATAGAAACCGTAACTAAGACACCACACTAACAGACAAGGGTTAAGAAGCTTGTAGTAAATCCTGGACCTGAATCTGCTTTATTGGACCTCAAAGAGGGAAGTGTTTATGTCTATCAGCCCCACCTTCAGTAAGAGGCGAGATCTCTGGGCTCCTCCTTCTGCCTCACTTACATTTGGAGATTCTGGTAGGCAATCTTGTGATGTATCTTGTTAGATAAGATCTGCAAAGTAAATAATGTGAAGAAGGTTGGTAGGGGAGAGATGATTTGCTATTTGGAGAAGGACAGAATGCTATGGAGATAAGAGGCGATATTTAATTGGTCCTAGATGAGAGACTGGGTGTCTGGTTCTAGGACTGGGTGATGGATGGGGAGATGGAGCTGTTGCTTTCAGAGTACATTGTGATCCCCATTGATTGACTTTAGGCGGCCTGTGCCTCCCTCCATTGGGGAGAAACCTTATCCCCTGAGATCATTTGAATAACCCAAGAGAATCTCATTAAAGACCTTTAGCTTAATCTCATCTGAAAAGTCACCTTTGCCATAGAGGTTAACATATTTGGAGGCTCTAATTCAGTGGTTCTCAACCTTCCTAATGCTGGACCCATTTCATACAGTTCCTCATGTGGTGGTGACTCCAACCATGAATTGTTTTTGTTTTGCTATTTCATAACTGTAATTTTTGCTGTTATGAATCATATAAATATCTGTGTTTTCTGATGTTCTCAGGTGACCCCTGTGAACTTCAAATGGGTTTCAACCCACAGGTCGAGAACTGCTGTTCTAAGGGTTTGGACATGACTGTTTTGGGGAGGTATCATTTTGTCTACCATAGATTACCTTATTACATTTTGCCTAACATGTCAAGTGTGATCTCCTGGTTAAACAAAGTTCTTAAATTTAGGTGTCCTCCTGCAGTCCTTCTTTTTGAAATGATCTGAGAAGGTCAATGACAACCTTAAGACAATCATAGGAAGACATTGTCCAGACTTAAGAGAGTCCATGGATGCAAATAGACGCAAATGGGACCATGCTCAAAGGAAAGTAAGCTCAATGGATAGTGACACATCTTTGTTTGCTACACAATGACTGCTTGACAGCTGCTAGCTGCTGGCCAAATAGGAGTTGTATATTCCTGGCAAGGATGTCAAAAAAGAGATACGAGATTCAAGTAATGGCAGGATTCAGAGACGCTGTGGTTCTTCAAAATTTGGCTATCTATTGGTTTACTAATGAATTGGCAGCAGACATTCATCTTGTTCAGGATCCACAGAAACTTGGTAGTAATTACCCAGTGTGTATTTACAATGATGAGTCAAATAAAGTTTCAAAATTCACCAACAAGAAGCAAAAGTCCCAGGGGACAAAATGGACTTCCTACTCACAGATTCCATTAAAGTTAATGAGAAGTTAATCATGTCAATAGACTTGACATAGAAGAGTCTCGAGAAATGAGAGGAGAACAGAAAGGCTCAAAATGCCATTGGCTGAATACTAATTCAAATAATTCAACTTCCCATAGAGTGTGGGGGATAAAGGACAGCAAGAGATGACATTAGTGGTTTGCTGGGCACTCTAATTGCAGCGACATTGCCTCTTTGCTTGAAGTGTTTGTCCAAATGAAGCACTTCATTAAAACAGAGTGGTTTGAGCTACTTAATAGCTTCACTCTTGGTCGTGAAGGTTGGGAAAAGGTGGTTTTGCTATAAAGTTGTTCACATCCTGCCCCAGAAACATCTAGCCTTAATCCCTATGTCCATTTCCACTTTTACTTTTCCTACTTCAACCCCGATGTAACTAACATTTTTTATTTACTTGGGTGCTCTTTCCCATAAGCTGTGATCTGACTCACTTGTGCTCATATACAAGAGAAAGAATTGCACCAGCAACAAACACGGATGAGTGGAAGGAGGAGGGGCAGAGAGGGAAGTACCACATCTCTTGGCCAAACTCGAAAAGTCCTAGTATGCTGAACACGAACAGGTTTTGATGCTTATCTAATGCAAATGTCTCATCTCTTAACTAAGAGCAGGCGCTAGACTCTCAATTCTGTCAGGAGCTGTCATGTTTCTACTGACAAGGAAGCCTGTGACTTCCTCTCCCTGTGGGTTTTATGGTAAACACATGGGCACTGCCTATTACTGCTCTTGTGTATTCCTGTTAAACTCTGACACCTCTCACCACACTCAAAGCAATTGAGCCTTTATCCCTAGTTGGTGTCAATGGTTCCTTTGTATCCTACGTTGTTCTCCTGGCACACCTCTTCCACAGCATCCTTTTCTCACAGATGCCCTCCTACCCTTTAAAGCATCCTTCACTTCCCTGCTAGGTTCTCCTTCCCAACCTCCAGAGTCTTTCTTATATTCCTCTCCCAGGCGCATATCACTTTATTATTTGTACTACCTCTCTGGAAGAATATCGTAGTGTACATGGTGACAAACAAGGCTCAGGCCTGATTCATTCCCATAGTCCACCCTCTACCTTGGCCATAGAGCAGCCAGGCACATGAAGGAAATGACAAGCATAGCAACAGCGTATGCTAACACAGTACTTACTAATGTCAGAAGCTGCTTTTTAAACATTCTTCATTGATTTATTTCTTTAATTTTAAACACTGATAGGAGATCATTGCTAGGGTTGGGTATATTGCTCAAGGGCACCCATCTCATTAGTAATTGTGCCAGAATTGGAACCGAGGAATCCTGCTCCAGACTTCCACTCTTAGCCACTTATCAGAGGAGCCTGCTTATGTATGTTGGAATGAATATACATTTGTTCATCTATGTCTACGTGTCTCTGATCACCCTACCATTTCTCTGTCCATCCATCATCTATCTTTAGACATATCTATGTGCTCATCTCTAACCATAAGGGTGTTAGGATGACTGCTAGATGGATGCTCATCCTAGTTAAGGACACCATTTTTACTATGAGCTAAAGCAGACAGCACCAAGGGCTGGAGAAACACCAAGGCAGACTGAGAGCAAAGATCCTAGGGGCAAACAAACATGGGGCCTTTCCCTCCAAAGCGTCTCACCTAAAACATATCCTGGACTGTATGGAGAATGAAAATGAGAGCAAACACTTTATTTTTAACTGCCTCTAAATGTCTGTGGCTTCAGTACTTCCTCCAGAAACACTAAGAGGTTCAGACACGTGGAAGCAGTAACCAGGCTGTCTTCGCGTGAATAAATATTAACACCATCTGGTTTCCCTTTTACCAAGATAAGCACTAGAAGCTTTAATAATTAATCAAATTAGGACCTAAAAATAATTTCCCTTTTAGGGAGTTTGTTTCTGTTAGCTATCAATTAACACTGATGACTTCGGCTCCCTTCTCAGCGTGTTTTGGAAAATGGGGAACAGAGAGGCTCTGCAGTATGCTAATGGAGCCTAATACACATTGCCTAATGAAGCGTAAAGGCCTTGTTTGCTCTGAACACTGCAATCATTTAGGAGCTTTTAAAACCCAGTGTCAAGCCTTAGCTCTCACCCACCTCCTCCTCGGGATCCAAGTGATACACTTAAGCTTTTGTCTGTGCCTGGTAGAGGCAAGCCTCTCATTACACCTTCCACTTGCCACATTCTTTCATTGCTGTGAAAGGTTTTTGCCCATCTGAGTGCCTGTACAATGCTTCATGGCACCTTCCAGAACCATCATGTAATGAGGGCCTCACATTGATAATCTATATTTGTTGGACCCTGATGTATCTAAGGGCCTACAGGCTTAGAGCCCAGACCTTGATCTCCTTTTGAGTCAGCAAGTCCTACTGTCTACATACACAGTTCTTAGAGTTGGATTTCTGTGTTTAAATTCAGACTCTTTACCACTATTTAACCTCAGGAGGTGACTGAGCCTCTCTGTGACTTTCCTTCATAAAAGGAGATTGGGGCAGATATTATAAACATTAGTCAGGTTTGTCTAAATCCCTTTTGGAAAGACCTATTTGCTCATTTCCCTACAATAGTTTATTTAGTAGGGATTGGTAAGTCAGCGTAGGCAGCCTTGAAACCCTGGACACCTGACCTAATTCCACATGTTGTCTGATCACCTTGGCCTGTCTTCAGCAAGGATCCTGGTGGGTTGGTCTTGCCAGCACCCCAGCTCTTCCATCTCTGCTTAATAATTTTCCCATCTACTAATTTACCTTCCTTCCCAGTTTGCTTAGTGCCTGTAAAATGCCAATTGTTCTGATCGGATTTGGAATTAACCATAGTTCTGAATTTGGCTTTTTCTCACTCAGCTGCAAAAGTATTGAACAAAAACTCTTCTTTCCTGCTTTAGAGTGAGTGGTTTTCTGGCAAAGCTGATAGCAACAATCTGCAGTGGATCCTTCAGAAAGGATGACCACGGTGTCCTAAGAGATCAGCAAAGGTTAGCAGTGGTTACCACCTCATTTTCATACCATGTTGATTGATTTCTGTAAAGCCTAGAAGAAGAAAAAAAAAAAACAGGTCCTGCATGTAGGAAAGAAGTGTGAGGCTAGGGATTGGAGCATCTCCACCCTTCCTTCTCTAGTTGCCTCTCTGGCTAGCACCTGTGAGCAAATCACTCCTCCCTTCTAAATCTGAGTCCACATGTATGAGTTGGTGTTTGAATTCTTCCTGCCTGGCTGTCTCTTGCACCTACTATGAAGACTAATGGCTACCGTAATATAAGAGAGGTTTGAGATGGGCTGAAACATTGCTGTAAGGGGACCTGAAGACATGATGCTACCCCATATTCTCTACAAGGTGCAAAGAAGCAGCACCAACCTTGTCCTCCAACCCTGCCACAAACCGACATATACATGTTCATAAAAATAACAGCTTTTTTTTTTAAAGATAGTACTTTGAAATCAGAGAACAGCCCTCACCAGATATCAAATCTGGGAGAGGTGATGAACTCTCAAGCCTTCAGACCTTTGAAAACTAAATTTTTGTTGTCTGTATAATACCCACTCTCAAGATCTGTGTTATAGCAACATATAAAGCACTGTCTAAGTTAACATGGTTTGTCAGTGGCAGAGGAACTAGTAGAACCTAGAGATTTCACTTTCTGATCCAATGCTTTGCGCTACAGATGAATTGGGAAGGCCTGATGATAATAGAGTTTCTTGAACCCCACATTAGAATGAGTTACTATGGATATCAGATACTATTAAAAATTTAAAAAAAAGTCATTGTGTAGGACATAAATCTAAGGAAGACCAATGGCAGCATCTTAGTTATCCAGACCCTGGGGTCCTGAGTACAGCAGTCTGTGAAGTGGCTCATGGACATGTGGCAGGGAGAGAAAGTTACCCGGGGCTGATGTACCCAGGTTCACCTGTGCCTTTCAGGCTTCAGTTGATGTGATGTCTCTTCCACCTTCATATCCTGGACAATCTATTCTGTCACCCTTGACCTCTGCACACTGGCTGACCACGACCTGCAGAGTTGACAAGGCCCGACTTAGCTGGTGTCTCCCCAAAGCAAAGCAGGGGGGTCTAAGGAAACTAGGTATCTCTTACCTCTTTTCCTGTATTCTAGCCCTAAGGGGCTTATGGGATACAGAGCATGACCTTGCTCGAGGTCCCTATAATGTGCCTCACGTACCTGGCCCAGGAATGTAGGCAGTGACTGTGGCTTTGTTGTGTTGACTTTGAGCTCCAAGAAGCAAGTAAGACCAAAGAAAACCCACCAGGTGATATTTCTTTCTCACAAATAACATCCTATGAGATGCAACCCCAAAGTGAGGAGACACCTTTATGGCAAGGCCCAGGGGACCTGTGTTCACAAACTCATGGGTCCTGTTTAGCTGGGGGGTAAGAATGTGATAATCCTACAGAAAATGTCTTGTTTTGCTTCAAATCGTGTAACGCAAGCTATTTTCTTTGGCTAAAGAGAACAGCCAAGTGTTAGGACTGCTGGCTATCTGTCAGTGTGCAGACAACACCTGAGATCTGTCTCCTCAGACCTTCCCTTAAGCACACACAGCTTGTTTTCCAGTGGAGGCCAAGTGTCAAGTGCCCTGACTGACTGGGCCCAGTCGCCCTCCAACTTCATCTCCTATTGATTGTTCTCAATGTGCCTTAAGCACACTGTACACACAATTTCACTTCGTCAAGCCCACTGGACTCTATCCAGCCCTCAGCCACTCACATCCGTCTTGGCTGTAAAACCCTTCCCGAACACTGGCGGCTTTTGAAAGCCGCTCTCCCAAAGGCTCCCATCAGGGATCACTTCTCTAATTAAAGTGATGCCCACGGCGATGTCAAGAAAGTGTGGCATGCACTTAGATTATTTGCTTCCTTATCAATCAGTTGATGAGACAGAGATTGCGTTTTACTACCCGTGTGATGAGGTTTACAACAAACACCTCAAGCTTAGCTTCATGATACTAGCTTTAAGAAAATGTCATCTCCCACTTTCGCTACACTGTAAATATTTGAGTTGGTAGAATTTAGTAAACAGAAAAAGAATTGGATGTTCCCTGAGTACCCAAAGGGTGGGTACTCACCTCTGACTGGTATTTGCCCAGCGCTTAAAAGAATGGAGTTAAAGCCCAGCTTCTAACTCTGAGGTCCTGGATGTACCACTTACTAGCCTTGTGATCTTGAATACAAGCTTGTGGAACCCTAGTAATACTGACAACTCACTTGAAAAATGGAGATTCAAATCATACCTATAGGAGACATTAAAATCAGCTCACGTAATCACGTAAGCTACATGGATTATGTTGTCCTGTGAGTTACTAGGTTTGGGCATTTGCCGCTGTTTCGGCTGTTCGTTAGTATAAAAGTCCTTCGAAGTGAATTTACTGTGGCGGTCTTGCTGTGTGTGTGAGGGCTGTCCCTGAGTCCTAGGCTCCAGAAGTCTCATCATTCTCCACACTTGCACCTGCGTGGGACAAGCCTTGAAGCCAGTGAGCTGCTGAGAGTTGTGAAGGACACTGCCTGCTGGAAGCGCTCAGTCTGCTGGGGGAGACATGTGCCTAACTGCACCCTGTTCTACACAGCCCAGTAAAGACAGACAGGGGAAAATCTGCTAATATTTTAGGAAGGCTGTAAGGGGGAGGCGTGGAGGAAGCACCCAAGCCAGGACTGGAATGTGGAAGTGAAGAGAAAGACAGACACTTAAGCAAATTCCCAGCTAGGGGATTAGGATGGGTTCTTTAGGCCAGGCTTGGGAGATTTCAGAAAAAGGCAAGAGATTTATAAGCCTTCACAGTACAAGTCCAGACAAAATGCTGCTAAGTGATGGATGGGTTGGGTCAGGTTTTAGTTTTCTGTGCTGTTCTTCCTGTTAATCAAAGATGACATGAAGCAGAGATTAAAGAACACACCCTTCCCCATGTCTCTGGGAAACGACTCAGTCTACTGCACCAACAAAGCTTGAGCTCTGTAATAGGAGGTAGGAAGAGCCCGAGGTAGATGCCTGGACTGCATGACATGGGAAACCTCTGGTTGTATGCAGCCAGATGTCCCTAGACTCTGTTGCCTGTGCTCAGCTTACATATAGATAACATGACGTCTTTAGAACATGTATTCCAGAATTGTGAGGTCTGTGGTAAGAATGCATATGGTTTCCAGAAATGTGAGATTTGTGGCAAGAATGCAAATTGTTTCCAGAAATGTGAAGTTTTGGCAAGAATGCAGATGGTTTCGCTACATGGCACTCATCCCAATGGGCATGCTGACCCCAGATGCTCTAGGCTAGAATAGAGCCTTCCTTAGCCACTGACAGGTTGACCTTAAAGTACAAAGAGCTGATTCCTTGCCTGGGTCTGGCAGACTGTGATTGGTGCTCCCACAGGACTCTATCTGGCTAAGCTTTCCCCTACCTTTCTCCTGCTTCTCTTTCTCTTTTTATCCCAAGAAAAATACAAGTAACAAGTCACTGACACAAGAGTCTGAATCTCCAACCCAACTTCTAGACAGCTTGAGCTGAGTAAGACCTGTTTGAGATGCTGGCGCTAGCAGCAGTGTGTGGGTTAAACCAAAGACAGAGTGACAGCCTGGTTTCCTTCAGGCTACGTGACACATCCCTCAGCAATTGCTTTCCAGAACCATGTTCCCCTTGCTTTCCCACAAGGCTTGCTGAAGGACCAGCTTAACCATAGAAACCCAATGCAGAGAAATTAACTTCATTTTATCAGAAAGAATTTTTCATGATACTGAGAAAAGGAATTTGGACAACACTAAGACTTTTGAACATTTTCTCAAATAAGCAAGAGCACCTATTTGTCTGGAGGTGGGCATGTAAAGGCTTTGGTGAGTCACATTGCATTCATTGAAGAACCTGAATTATGCACACATTTGCACATGCACGCACACCCACAAACACCCAGCCTCCTCCAGCTCAACATCCGAGTGCAGCACTGATAAATATTTGTGTTTAATGACACTTAAGAGGAGAATTTTGATTTCTAAACATTAGCTGGTAAGTAATGATTTTACCAAGAGCACAGGGAGGATTTTGCAATCTTGACTATTCCTAGGCTCCTGATGACATACAATTACTCCATACTGCAGAAAAGAGTTGACAGAAATCTTTTAAAGAGCTCCTTGGGGGACAGTTTCATCCAGGGGGTGGGAAGTAGGAGCAAAACAAATGAATTCCAAGGCTGTAAACTTCGTATTTTCACTGCACTGCCATTCCTTTCGCCTGTGACACTGGAACCTGCTGCACGGCCTTCTCCTTGCACGGGGGTGCTCAGAGGCCCCTGGGGGCTTAGTTCTTGTTCTCCAAGGTCTTGGCAATCTAACAGACCTAGGTATCAGTCTCTAGTGTTTGTGAGAATCCAAACAAGCCTGTAGCTGTCAGCATGTGCAGATGTGTCCATGGGGAGAGTGTAAGACCCTGCAGAGGAGGTGAGAGCATGGTTGGCTGAGCTACTCTGAGAAACAGTTAGCGTCCCAGCATTTCAATTTTTCCAGATAGCAAGTGAGAAGCCTGCAAGCCTACCCCTAAGACAGAGCTGTATGGAGGAGTGGCTGAGATGGCACTTATCAACCAGCAGAGCCGTGCCTACAGAGGAGACACTGATCAACATGTGCTCTTCTCCGGGGGCCAGGTTAGTGCCACCTCTGTGTTTGCTAGAGTGATGGAGCTCTGGGAAAGCCATGTCAGACATTTCCCTGTGTCACTCTTCCCTGGTATAGGGTCTTCCTTCTCTTTGCTTTCTGAGACCCTCCTTGTTCTTAAGCACTGGCTGATGCTTCAGCGTGGTTTTAGCTGTATATATCATCACACTCAAGCCAAGCTCCAAACTTCCAGAGACTAGGGGACTTATCACATTCATCTTTGCAGCTCCTCCATACCCCTCTGGTTCATAAAATGCACATGTGACACACGGAATGCTGGCTACATATTGGTTAATGGAAGCGTCTGGTTAGTTTGTGAATTGGATTCTTCATTTGGAATATGAAATGATTGTTTTTAATCTTCACTTGTAAATTTTTTCTTGTAATGAGTATATGCTAGGCTCAGCTCTCAACTCCAGGAAAAGAGTAGAGAATGTGTGTGGTAGACAAGGCCCCTGCTCTCAGGGAACTCACACAATCGCACAAAGACGCACTTAACAGAAAGACGTGGGGGCAACTATGTAGTAATATATGTTGTAACAGAATTAACTTGAGGCGAGGTTTGCTAGAACAGAAGCAGCAGGAAGTTTCAGTTGGCCAGGGACAACCCAGTTTGAACTGTGGGTGACTGGAAGCAGACAGCCATCCAGAGACATGCAAAGTACTGTCAGAGTGATGGCGTGGACAAGACATGGGTTGAGGGCTCAGCCAAGAGTTCAGGTAGGGTCTTACAGGCCAGATCACAGGCCTGGAGAAAATGTGAATGTCAGGAAAACATTATGGGGGCCTCCTCCACCATCACAGCACTAACGTTCACCCTTAGTAACAGCACTGCTACTAGTCACTACCGCCAGTCGACAGCACTGTGTGACTCTGAGGAGCAGTAGCCGAGATTGGCTCTCCCCTTTAGCTACAGGAACTTTGAGCCACATTCCTCATTAGATTTGTTTTGCTCTCTTGTACTTGCATATTTTAGAAACTGCAAAATTCCAGAAAAAGAAATTAAATGCTAAAAATTGGTCTCTGTCTCTGTCTCTGTCTCTGTCTCTGTCTCTCTCTCTCCCTTCACTTTTTTTAAAAATCAAACAAAAAACTTAGAGAAGCAAAGTCACAGCAGGACCTTCTCAGGTAGGATGGCAAGGAACTGCTTGCTGTCTGTCACGGAAGGTATCGGAGACACTGGAGAGTCACTCGACATCTGAAGTAGGAAGATTCTGCTGTCTGCCTAATTTTCACAGCCTCACAAAACTCTTGGCTAGAGGCCCTAGGCAAGTCATCTACCCTGAGCTCCAATGTCTTCGTCTAAAATAATCACAAGGTCCCTTCTAAAGGAGAGCCTCTGAGTTCATTTGGGTTTAGACCTGGCCCCCAATTCAGTTTGTTTCATCCTTTTTGAGGTCCAGTCTTGCTGGCCAGGTCTCATAACTTCCTGTCCTTAGGGTTGGTATTACAGTAGAACAGTCTGAATCCCAACTCAGCTTTAAAACTTCCTTATTCCAGTTGGGGCCCAGGCAGGTCTGGTGGAATTGTCAGGTAGGAAAAGATTCTTGGAAAGGTTCAGCCTTGCTGATGTATCTGATGGCTCATCCCAGGGAGCTTGCCTGCTGTGTCTGAAAGTCTGCATTTTGGTGACCTTCCTGGGTCTGAATTTTTGCCATTCCTTGAATCATTCTCAGCCTCGGTATCTATAAGAAGGGACTACTTTACATGATGGGCTTGTCTAAGTGCGTTGAGGCTCCTGTAACAAACACTGCAGACCAGATGATTTATACACACACAGCTAAACCTTAATTCTCAAAGTTCTGGAGGCCAGGATGCCAACAGTCAAGGTGCTGAAAAATTCAGTGTCCCATGCGTCCTAGTGGACAGTTGGCCATCTTTGTGATATGTCCTCATAAAGGCAGAAATGAGCAAATAAACTCGCTGGGGTTCTTTTCATAAGAGTGCTAATGTTGTGGGTGATCTTCATGACCTAGTCACTTGCAAAAGGCTTTTCCTCTGAGCACCATCACCTAAAGACTGGGTTTCAATAGACATTTTGCAGGGACGTGCTCACTGTATAACAGAGCTATCCACGCAAGAAGTGACATTGATTCATCTAAATAAGCATGGGGACAACTTTTGCCTGACAGAGTGTAGACAGAGTCAGTGTACTCAAAGCTCGTAGCGACTATTTGGGAAGTGTGAATGCATGCCGGATTTCTCCCACTTTGTAACCAGACCTCAGAGCTGAGGGTATCCCTCCTTCCCTGCATCTCTGTGTACAGAGAAGGACTGACTGGGGCTTCCAAGCAAGGACGTTAATGAGATTAGTAAGTTGCTCCATCCTCATCCCAGATTTGACTCTGTGAAAACACGATACGAATCACTAACATTTATCAAGTGTTCTGTGGGTGGTATACTGTGATAAATGTCACATGATGTCTTCTCAAGTGTCCATGACTCTGTGAAG
>JADRCD010213585.1:0-17107 GCA_019843815.1 Montemys delectorum
AAAAAAAAAAAAAAACACAAAAATGCCAGAGGTATCATTGTACCTGATTTCAAATTATACTACAGGACCACAGCAGCAAAACAATACCCAGAAAGCTACCTGATTTTCACCAAAGGCACTAAAGATGACAGCCTCTTCAGCAAACGGCACTGGGAAAACTGGAAATCCATATACAGAATAATGAAACGAGATCCCTATCTCTTACTCTGTAGCAAAATGCTTCTTAACCTTCCTAAAGCTGAGACCCTTCAATACCATTCCTCGTGTTGTGGTAACCTCCAACCATAAAATTACTTCATTACTACTTTGTAACTGTAATTTTGCTACAGTTGTGAATCATAATATCTGAGATGCAGGATATCTGGTATGAGACCCCAAAGGGGTCACAGCTCACAGGTTGAGAACCAGTGCTGTAGAAAAATTAAAGTGGATCTAAGACCTCAATGTAAGACCTGAAGCTTTGAAACAGCTAAAGGAAAACATGTGGAAACACATCAGTATATAAGCACAAGGCTGGACATTCTGAAAAGGACCCCAATAGCCCAGGAAATAGGAATTGGCAGATCGGATTGCAAAAAGTAAATAAAAATATGTGTACAGCAAAGGAAACATAGAGAGAGCCCAAAAAACTACACAAAATCTTTGTCCAGCATATTAATCTTATAAAGAAGACAAAAAACTAAAAGCAACAACAACAAAAAAAAACAAACAAACCATGAAACCAATAACTGAACAAATGAATTGAACAGATAGTCCTCAAGAGAAGTGCAAATGGCCAATAAATATATAAAAATGTCCAACATTCTGAAGCCATGAAGGAAATGAAACTCAAAACTACATTGGGATCTCTCACTCAAGCCAGAATGGCTACCATCAAAAAAACAAATGACAACAAATGCTGGTAGAGATTTGGGGAAAGAATAATCCTATATAATACTGGTAGCCACTATGGAAATCAATATGGATGCTTATTCCTCAAAAAGCTAGCCATAGAACTACCGTAGGATCCTGCTACAACTCCTGGGTATATACCCAAAGAAATCTAAGCACAACACATATACTTGCATATGCATGTTACTGCAACAACATCCACAGTAGCCAGCTTATCAGTCCAGTTACCACTTATCAATGAATTGGTAAAAGAAAATAAAGTGCATGTACATAATGGAGTTTTAGTTGTTCATAAAAAAGAATGAGATTATGCTGATTTTTGGAAATTCAGGGGAAAGGAGACCACCATGTTAAGTGAAGTAAGCCAGACCCAGAAAGACAAATATCTCGTGTTTCCAATTCACATGAGAGATGTAGATCTTTGTATCTATGAAGGTTATTTAGGGGAAGGAAGGGGACCAGGGAAAATGGGGAGAGGAATAAGAGGATTGTGGGAGGTACACACAAGTAAATACATAGTGTGCATGTGTGAAAGGATGAAGCGATTATTTGTAGAGTAACTTGAAGACTAAAAAACTAAATTGAAAATCATAGGGCTCCAGTGAAATCATGCCATAGCTGACTGTCTTCTTCCACATGGCATCTCCTACAATCAGGTTGACCCACACAGAGACAAGAGTGGCCCAGGATACCCCATCTTCAAAGACATGCTCTATCTTGCTCTTGAAGTAACCCTCTTAATATCTACAAGGTTATGGTCAATGCTTCTTTTACTGTTTTTAAGTTCCTGGTTAGAGCAGCCTACATGACATCATTTTCTCTCATATGCTGCATAGGGTTTTGTAACATGAGTTTGCTAAAGAATTAAAAAGGAAGGAGCCATCCACTCGAGTAAGACCCGGGGTGGGGGGCGGTCTGGTAGAAAGGAAGGAGCAGTCACCTGAGGAGCTGTGATCAAGGCAATTCAGCACTGAGGTTTGACTGAAATCTATACTTCTGGAGTCTTCTTGGTATGGTTGAACTGTTCTATGTCATCCTCAGTTTTAATTCATGGGATGCTTCTTCTGTAGATACCATTACAATGAGCTCACCAAGATAGAACACCAAGTCAGGCAGGCAGAATGAGTTGCCCATGGTTACACAACTGATAAACTGCACATTTTTCAATCCAAGCATCCTGGCTCCAGAGTCTGAGCCCCGAGCAACTGTAACAATCATTTTTATATGTCACACTCTTGTCACTGTGATGCCCTAGCTTATTTACCTTGTTTTCCTCACTACTGAAGTGGCTCTAAGCCTCTTGCTGATCCCCTATCTGTCTGATGGGATGTGTTTGGTATTAAAAGTCCCAAAGCTACATTGCACTATTGACTCTTCCAGCATCTTTATACCCCAGTGGTCTCCTCTGGAAACTTTCACAGGAGAAGACTGGCAACTGAGAACCCCTCTCCAAATGGATCTCTCAATAAAGAGCTGAGGAGGCAAGAGACAGGGTGACAGACTGAGCAGAAGCAAAGGGTACTTATTTATAATAGATGCTCCAGAAGGATGGGCTATTCCTGTCTGTTAAGTACTCATCCCAAGACTTATAACAAGATTTTTTTGTCTCTGTAGATGAATAGGCAGCACCCTGGTTCTGAAGGAATGAGGTAATGGCCTTTACGTTAGAAACGCATGAATAATACAGATGCTGGGATAGGCAATGTCCCAATCCAGCACTCACCACATACAAATAGAAGACTAGCGATTCTGGGCCATTCAAGGTAGCATTTTCACAAATATCACACATAAATAATGTAAGAGGCAATGTTTAAGAATAGGAAATACAAAATCCCAGATGCCCCGGCCAATCGCCTGTCTCCATGTGCCTGTGTCTCTTATGAATCTCAGTGGGCATATGGTGAGCAGCAGGAGGTTTTGAAGTTCTCTGTCTTGGGAACACCTCTTTACATTCTCTTAACTCCTTGTGTTCTGGGGTCAGTGTTTTGAAGACGGTCAAATAATAAAAAATGATTTTTTTCTTAAGTTCCTTACTTTAACAAAAAAACCAAAATATTCAGAGCTTAAGAAGAAAAGCCATCGCTGTATTGCAATGAACTTTTGTCTTTAATCTTTCCTAGGCCTCCACAAAAGTAGAGAATAGTCTAGGGCCATGCATGGCAAAGCAAATGAATGACTGCAGAACTCACTTATTTTCACAGGGGTGGTATTTATTAAGCCTCTTGACTTTAGCCTCACTCACAAATCTATTTTCACATGTAGATGTAATTATGAAATTGAGAAACCTTTCAATTTTGCTAAGAACTCTCAAGTTTGAAATTAGCGATAACCTTCTTTAGCCCCAGATCTAGCCAGGGTGTACAGCTTACTAATGAAATTGGAAGCAGGAGGTTGGTCAGTTCAGTAAGTCAGATCTACCGATAGCTGAGATGGCCAGGCCGGGTCGTTTCCTGAAGAGCCATTTAAACCTAAGGTGACACACGTGTTTATACAATTCATTAGTTATTTGATATTCAAGATAAGAAAGACATAGATGCATCATTGGTGCCATACCTGCTAAAACAGCAAGAGTAACGGGGTGTGGGTGGGGGTTCCTGCATCAAAGGCACCCAGCACAATCATGTCTCCTCAGCATCAGTATGGTAAGGCCAGTGTGTCTGATTATCTTCCTCAACCAACAGATTTCACAACTTGACCCCTTACATCTAATATGGCTGGAAAAAAAAATAGGATCTTCCTGCAAAGTCTTCAATGAAAACACAGGTCAGAGACAGTCATGTTGTAGAATTTACCAGATGAACCCCTTTGCCAAGTAAGCAGAAAATGAAGAAGAAAACTCTGATGGAATTTTAGGGTAAAATAAAGACAAGATGGTGAGAATTCTCAGTATTTTTTGAACTAATTATTTTTCCAAAGAAAACCAAACTGAAGTGTGTCAAAGTGAAGTGTAATGAGCTGTGTACTGTCCTCGGCAGACAGGGTGGCTCTGTCACCTGTTTGGGCCAGCATGAGTTTATTGGACCTCTGTAAAGCAAACCTGATGTGGGTCATGTGGCGGTCAGCTGCTCATCTCTGCTGTTGTCCCAACTGGCCTATCCAGCTACTCTGGGAAGGAGGGAATGGCTTCTTTAAGGAATCAGGCTATTTATAAAATAAATATAAAACCTAATATCTATTATGCTCAAATGATATTGTGGGAGAGCTCCAGTGGCTGTATATTTGCTGAGCATCAGCCTCCTAGGAGTATAAATTGCCCCGTACTGAGGAGAAACACAATACAGTTCGCCAGAGACTCGGCTGCAAGGTGTAACTGCTTGTCTACGGGCAAGTAATGACTTGCGTTTTCAGCTGCTTCTTGGTAAGAGCCTTAGTAATTGGAATCAGTTATTCAAAACATCGCTAAATGTGATTTAAATGGCAAGGATTTAATAACAGAGAAAGAAGCCATTAAGGGGGTTCAAGCAGGGGAGAAGGGAATTCCGTTTTTTAGAGCAGAGGGAGAAAAATAAAGCAATTACTTGATGTAAAGGCCAGAAACAGGACTCCTGCTGTCAGGGAGAAATCAAATCTGTCAGCAATTAGTGAGGTCTTAGGAGGTAAAGAACTCTCCAGCGCTGAGCAGTGAATAAGGGGTTAGCAATTATATGAACTGATAAAAGTGTTCTGGTTTCCAAACAGCGGGTTAACAAGCCTTCCTTTTTCATAACTCGATGCAGATGTGACGGTCACACGTCAGAGTGTTTCTCCAGCAAAGTACTACAGGACGCCCTGTCCCAAGCAGCTCTCAATCTTAAATTCTGTTCTCCATACAAGCTACAGACCAGGGGCAGGAGATTTGGATAGCAAAGGTTTTCCTTCATTAAAAAGCATGTCCCCTGAACATACAATTAGAAACAGAGAGTGAAATAGGAGATCTCTACCTGCATCCATTCTTCCAGGAGGGTCGTGCTTAAACAATAACTTCCCATGATATGAACTTGTCACTGAATAAGCAACAGGCTTCATTCTTGTATATTCTTAAGAGATATGTTTACCCATTTTCAGCCCATAGGTGACTCTGGTGGCCAGGCACTCTTTTAAAGTCTTTAGGATTGAGAGATGCCAGATCAAAACTCATTGTAATGAAGCCTATTGGGAAGAAAGACTAATTACTCAGTCATAAAAAGTTACAGGGCTTCAATTTGAGCAGCTGTTCTACAATCAGGTATTTGAACAGACTCCTCTAGAATTTAGCTTCTTTTACTCCAAGGGTGACTTGTTTATATTCTCTATGGCTTGTATACTGTTTGAAAGACATACGCTACAAGACCTAGGTAACACTCACAAAGAAATCCATCACCCAGAGCGTGCTACTGATCTTTCAGTAGGAGACAATTAAATAAGTCTGTTTCTCTTTGTATCCACACTAATAAATTCACACTAATATACTAAGGCACTGAGGACTTCTTCTGCTTTTTGTACTGTATAAAGTAATTATGAGGTCATTTAAAATTTTCCAGTCAATGTATAGTGAAAGGATTTTCCATTTTGGGTAAAACTTCTCTGACCAAGAGATTCTTACCTGCCCTCTTTTCTGACAGATGAGGTCTGCGAGGCTCCTGGTACTGAAATATCTTTGCATCCTTTTAAAAGCTGAGGATCATGTTCATGCCAACAACCCTAAGCAGTATCAGAGAGCGAAAGAAGATATAAAGGTTGTTGAGAAGAAGGGGGTCAACAGAAGTGGGAGAAGCTTAAGAAAGCAAGAAGGAAAGTGGAAGCAACACATTAGATGCATGTTTGTGTGAGTTACTTTACATATGTGTATGAATTTGATGAAAATATTTCATGTCACATCACTGGAAAAGCTAAACAAAGATCTTTAAGTGAATCCTGTGAAAGAAAGACTTGGTCTTATGCAAAGTATTGTGAAGAAGCTGAAGTAGGCATGGTACAGCAGTGCGCATCTGACTATAATTAAGGCACTGTGGTTCCAAGGCAGGAGGATTCTCAAAGTTCAAGGCCAGCATGGTCTGTCTAGCAAGACTCTGTCAGTAAGTAATTTAATTAAGTCACAAATAAAGTCTCAAAGAAATACTGTATGTATTTCGTGATGTCAAGTTCAGTTGTGGCAATGACACCTCTACTAGCAGTTAGGTCATAGTAGAACTCACTAGCTGGAGCTGACTGTGAAGGTTTAGAGTCCTTTAGAAGTTTCCCAGGAATAGAGGAGAAGCCTATATTCCTTCGGTACACCCTGGCCTCAGATGCAGCTTCCTAAGAAAGAGAAGCCAGGAGTACTATGCCAAGGCAGTGCCATCATGTGAGTGCCAATGAAGCTAAAGCCTAGGGCCCTGGGTCGAGATGGAGAACTATTCTCCTCCAGAACTGGATGGTGTTGGTTCTTGGTGATTAATTTTTTGGGTGTAAAATTCAAGTTGGGCCCAGGAGAGACCCTAAGAAGACAGCTCTTTTCATTTTCACAAGATATGGGTCTGTCCCTGGAACCAATGTCGCTGTCACAAGAATTAGTGTTACTAGGTGTCATGCAAGAGCCCACCCTATCAGCAAGTTAAAGGCCTAAATGATCCTTGTTAGGACATTGTGTGGATGTCGATGTGCCTAGCTGAATCTTAGCAGCATTCTGCCACAGAACCTTCCTTGACAGCACATGAGAAAACTTGGTGAAGTACCCTTTCTCTGGAGGATTGGGGCAGAGAGCTTTCAAGCTTTGGTATGAAATGGCTTTCTAAGTCACTTCCAAGTTTGTGGAAAATGGTCTTCCATGCTCAATTTATAGCCTATGTTGGGCACTTAGAAGTCAAGACATTCCTTTGGTTAAAGGATGTAACTGAACTCTTAATTTCATGATTCTCATCTACTCAAACTACTAATTAACCAACCTTCCAAACAGACAGCCTCTGTGGAACAAGAGAATGTGTTCTGGTGCTGTTAGGCTACATGGCTGGGCTGGGTCTTCTGGTTAGACTTAAAGACCAGGAGAGCAGGAGGAATAACCAGGTCATACTTGGCCTATATGGACTTTTCAGCAGCCATGTCAAGTCACTGGGAGGGCCCTCCTTCCTTGAAGCTATTTCAACCTTCATATAACTGGTCACCAACTAATGAATCTATGCGCTGAAAGTGGTTACACTTTGAACTATCACTGGCAAGCCAAGGGTAAACATTCAAAAGTCATGAGTAGCAGGAACTTTACTGAGTTTTAGGAAGAATGGAATATCTTGATTCCACATAGGGACTTTGAAAACACTTTTCACTGATCTTATTAAAACAACCCTGACTATGCCACAGCTCTTAAGTACAGCGTAGAAAAGCCATGAGTAAGTTCGTTTATCTTCCTCTAAGACAAACATTGATCTATATTTGTGAAAATCGCAGAAACATAGGAAATTAAATAGAGAATCACATACCATCGGTTTCAACTACTTTTAAAATGGGAAACCCAGATTCTTAGCCTGTCTTTTTTCTTGGACTGTTTTTCTTTCAGCATGGTCCTTATTGTTTTGAACAGTAGCTTACTTCTGTTCATCTGCTGGCCCTCCTCTAACTAAGGACCTGATTCCTACCAGAGCAAATCATCAGAACAACTTTATTTCCGAAGCTAATGGGGAAACCTATGAAAAATAATTGTGAAATTTTTTTATTTAGACAGTGAACTTGGTATCTGATTCAATGTTGTCTTTCTCTGAGGCAGGGATGCTCTAAGTTTTATGTGATCTTGAAAGCCGGAGTGTAATCACTGTTTCACTATTATCCTACGGTAATGCCCATAGAGAACTGAGCAAAGACAAAAGCATATTGTTCAAACCCAAGGCCAGGCTAAGGTAACAAATGCAACAGAGACCACAGGATGACTGAGCACCGCTTGTTACTAATAGCCTTTGAATGTGTGTTCAGAAATACCTCACTTCATAAGACAGTGGTTCTCAACCCTCCTAATTCTTGCAACTCTTTAATACAGTTCTTCGTGTTGTGGTGACATCCAACCATAAAGTTATTTTGTTGTTACTTCATAACTGTGATTTTGCTATTCTTATCAAATTGTAAATATATGCAGGGTATCTGATATATGACCCCTGTTCATGACCTACAGGTCCAGAACCGCTGTTATACCAAGCCCGGGAATGCTTCTGACTGAAATGTTGGAAACAAGCTTGTTTGTTCTTAAGAGTATTTTCAAAAAGAAAGAAATGCAAACTCAAGTAGTTGGTCATTACACTGATGTGCCATTAGAGACAAATGGGCGTCACATAGGCTAGACATAGATGGAGCTTGATATTCACTTGACTATGATAGAACTGGGCCATAGGTCCACAGAGCTATTGAAACTCTTATATGGAGAGAGGTTATGCCTTCTGGTGTAGGAGCAAAGATAGTTTCTTATGTGAATTTTGTCTCAAGTGTTGATACTACAAAGAACTAGATTGAATGTGAGGTCAATGTCTACAGGACAGAAGTCTTGATGGAAGCAGGTGGTGGTGAAAGACTTGGTTCTCTCTCGTTCAAGTCCATTATATTCTGGCTCCTTTATGATAAATGAAGCATTTCATTATGAAAATCCACTACCAGTCTGTCAATGAGACAAAATTATTTTGATTTTTTTCTTTCCTCCATTTGCAATATGATGTCTCTTCTGGTCTTGCTTTTAAAAACTATCATTTTGTGAGTGTGTTGCTGATGCCTATTTGCATATGAGTATGGGCTTGCATGTGCCATGATGCATATGTGGAGGTCAGACGATAACCTTCCACTTTGTTTGAGAAAAGCTCTCTTGTCACTATGTCTGCTGGGTTGACTCATGAGCTTCTGGAGATTCCCCCGCCACCACATCTTATCTCCCAGTAGAAGAGCTTGCATTATAGATGTACACTACCATTTCTAGCTTTCCATGGATGCTGGGGATCTGAACTCAGGCCTTCTCATCTACAGCAAGCTTTAGTCATCTTGGCATCCACCCAGGCCTTTTAATGTGAACAATGTATTTGTGAAGTGCTTCAAAAGAGTCAGGATATGATCTGCAGACATGCCCTGGAGCAAGACTGCTTATTCCTGTTTAGAGCTCAGCTCAGCCACACTGTCCCTGCAGAGTGCACAGTGTTCTATCCAATGGCCCAGAGATGCCCGAACTTTATTTCTTCAAATGTATTTTGTGCTCCACGTTACATTTTTTTATGGCATAATCATCACATTCAAGTGGAAACTGGAAAGCATAGATCAGTTTCCACTGCATCATTGGGAGCCATGCATCACACTCTACTATGGTTATCCTACTTACAGAGTGGAGCTAATGCTAGTCATATCTACTTTCCAAGTTCTCCATGATGAGTAGATATTGAGACAGTGGTATTATAACATAATAAAAAGTGAGATGTTTCTTATGTAACAGGTAAGACGATGCAATTGGTAATCTGATGTCTCCTAAGAGAAGGTTCATCTTATAAAGCCCAGCAGTGTATCATCACTCTGAGGTGATGTGGGAAGAGTGCTGGTGTAAGTGCATGTGCATGTGTGTGAATGTACAAGAGCACCATGTATCTGGAGGCCAGAGCCCAGTGTCAGTTATTACTCTCCCCCTCTTATTCTTTTGATAATTCTGTTATTCTCATTACTCCTGAAGTTCATCTGTTCAGCTAGCTTGACTAACCAATGAGTTTCAGGGATACATACTCACCCACATTGGTGGTATAGTTACAAGCATGTACCACCACCCCAGGTTTGTTTACATGGAATCTGGGGGCCTAAATTCAAGTCCTCAAGACTCTCTTAGGTCACAGTGAAATAGAAGATCTTGTGTTTTTAGTCCTAAGAGACTCTCAAATGTGTCTAGACCATTCTGCTCTCAATTGTTACCCTTTTCTCCCCTTACATCAAGTCCATATCAAATGTTTTTTGTTAATGTAAATAAGTGTTTTTAGGGTTTATTGCCCAGCACATTTGTCACTTGCCCATTGGCAAGTGCAAAGCTATAGTCTACAGTGGTAAGCTTTGAGCATCTTCATTGCTATCTCCGTGCCATGGTCATCTGAATGTTCAGACAGACTGGGCAACGAGTAAGTTTCAGCTCTTAAGATATGAAAGGCAGGGGCTGGCGAGATGGCTCAGCGGGTAAGAGCACTGACTGCTCTTGGGAAGGTACTGAGTTCGGATCCCAGCAACCACATGGTGGCTCACAACCACCCGTACCGAGATTAGGACGCCCTCTTCTGGTGCATCCAAAGACAGCTACAGTGAATTACGCCAGAGCGAGCAGGGCCGGAGCGAGCGGGGCCGGAGGTCCTGAGATCAACAGCAGCCACACACATGATGGCTCATGACCATCTATACAGCTACAATGTACTCATAAAATAAATAAAAATAAATCTTTAAAAAAAAAAAAAGATATGAAAGGCAGCCATTCGTAGTTTATTACACACTACTTCTCCACAATCCTGACTTAACAATGGATTGCAAGAGCCTCAAAACTTCATATTGGCTGTGTGGCAAGACCTGTTTTCTGTCTGGATGTCCAGATCTCTCCTTCGTTCCATAGTCTCTGGTTGGTGTCAAAAAAATAAAGGATACTTCATATGTTAAAAGGCAGAACTGCAGAATTGCCTTCAATGAGGACTCTTGCCTTTCACCAGGACACCAGAGCACAACAGAGGGCAATCACTTCTTTTCTTTTTTCATTTTTTTTTGGAAAGCTATTCATTCATATTCAACTTTTCCAAAGAAAAATGAATTACCTTCAAGAAAACTGATGCTGCGACATTCCTAATTTATGTGTGTGATCCATGAGAACTTCAGAGAAAAGGGTGAGTTTCTTCATGCAAAGTTTTGAATAAACCATTTCTTTAATACTGCTGTCCTTGGCTGACTCTTTATATATGAAGAAAAACTTTTTTTTTTTAACCAGCTTTTCTAAGCTTTTCCCATCAGCATATAAGTAAACTATGCTGAAGCATGAATGTTCTAAAATATGCTCTGGGATTTACTATTAATAAAAATAATCCCATAGGAGTTAATTGATTTACATTATTAGATATTGGTGAGCAACAGTGTTGTAAGGCTCAGTCAACCCCACATGCCTTAGCTTTTTAAGTGTGGCGTATCTAGACAGCATTTGAAGACTGTGTCTGTCAGTCACTAAAAATGAAGAGCCATTTAGCTCCCTTAAGAAGGCAAATAGATGGGGATTGCAAGAGAAGCCCAAGAGGACCAGGAGAATGAATCAAAATATGCAGCAGTATAGGGTAGGGAGTGTGGGGGGAACCTCTAGAAAATCTCAGAGACCTGGGATGGGAGAGGCTATCAATATTCAATGGTGATGACTTTAGCCAAAATGCACAACAGTGGGGAGATGGAAGAGACCACCTCCAGTAAATAGGCATGGCCTCCAGTTGAGGCAGTGGTCCACCCACCAATATAAAAATTTTTGACCCAAAATTGTTCCAATCTAAAAGAAATACAGGGATAAAAATGGAGCAGAAACTGAAAGAAAGGCCACCTAGTGACTGACCCAACTTGGGATCCATCACATGTGCACACACCAAACCCCAGCACTATTACTGATGTCATATTGTATTTGCAGAGGGGAGCCCAGCATGGCTGTCCTGAGAGGCTCTACCAGCAACTGACTGTGACAAATGCAGATACTTAACAACCAACCATTAAATTGAAGTCAGGAACTCCTATGGAAAAGTTTGGGGAAGGACTGAAGGAGCTGAGGGGATTACAACTCCATAGGAACAACAACAGTTATCAACTAACTGTGACTCCCCCCAAAGACTGAGCCACCAATAAAGGAGCATACAGGAGCCAGGCTGCGCCCCTAGGTTAATGGGTAGAAGAGGACTGCCTTGTCTGGCCTCAGTGGGAAAGGAAGTGGAAACTGGATGCCCCCAAGGAAGAGGGATGCTGGCAGAAATGGGATGGGGGTGGGTGGGCAGGTAGGAGAGCACACTCTCAGAGGCAGTGGGTAAGGAGGATGGGATGATGACCTCTGGGAGGGGAAACCAAGAAGAGGAGCAACTTGTGTAATGTAAATAAACAAAACAATTTACAAAAAGAAGGTAAATAGAAGTGATTTCAGAGATAACAAAGGGAAAAGTATGCATCCCTGTCCATGTTCTGGGATGTGTGTGTGTGTGTGTGTGTGTGTGTGTGTGTGTGTGTGTCATTTTCCACAGAGAGAAGCTAATCTCTTGGCTTAGATCCACCTTAGTATTAGCTTCAGTGCTTTCTCTCTCTCCCCTTTCTCTAAATCATTATCGAGTTTATTACTTCTTTTCTCTCTTGCTGGAGAAGATTAATAGCCTTCCCTGGGCAGAAGGAACTCTGCAGAGCACAGTGGCTCTATAAATAGCACCTGCTGCTAATTCTCCAGTGCCCAGTATCTCCCCAACACATCTTGGTCTTTTAACAATTTGTTCAGAAGAAGAAAGCTATGGGTCACTGTGCACTTTGGTGTTACTTAAAATGTGTTTTATGGGTAGCGAATTTTTCTCCAGGAAGTTTGGCCTGGCAGAGCCTTTAGAGAACCCAGCCTTCTCGCCCCTCTCCAGAGGGGCATACCTCACTAACCAGACTTTGAAGGCTAGCACAGAGCTGGCTGGACCTACCGAGCATGCCAGGTAAATGTTTTGCCTGTGAAGTCATTTCTTATTTCTTCTCTCAGTAGATCGCAGGCTCAATTGCACTATGCCAATAGCCAGGAGGAGAAGTGACCTCAAGGAGCTATAAAATAGAAAAAATGGAGAAAGACTGGGAATTGTGGAATGTAGAGGCCTGGTGACCGGTGGGTACATGAAATAGGATATTTTTTGGAGAATATAAATGAGGATGATCAGTCATTGCATTCAAAAAGCCAAATTCAGTTTTTCTAGGCAGTAATGGGAACAAGAGAGCACCTGCCTACATGACTCCTTGTGGGTGTTTAGCAGATACATGTTGGATGAGTGGTTGGAGGAGGGGTGGATGGGTGTCTGGGTGTCTGGCATTTGGATAGATGAATAGATATATGGATAAGTGAGCAGACAGATGGATGATGGATGGACAGACAGACAGATGAGTGGGTAGATGAATAGAGGGATTCATAGATGAAAGCACCTCAGCTCTTCAATACAAGATAGCATTTCCCAACCACAGCACAAATGACAGTATTGGATAGGTAATTCCTGGTTCAGGGCCATCACCACCACTGAAGGATGTCTAGCAGCATCCTTGCCTCTCCACCTAGGCACTAACAACACTGCTTAAGTAAGACAACCACATGTCCTGATAGACTAAACTCCACCTAGTTTGGAGCCACAGGGCTGAGGGAAGTCTAGTTTTCTTATTTCAGAGATCTATTTGCAGATGACCTAACTCAAAATACACTATTCTAAGTAAAAACACATCATTATATTGGTTGAATATAAGAAGTTAATAATTTAATACTGTCAACCACTAATGTCTTTTATTTTCTCATATGCTTTATCTGGGGGTAACTTTAGCTTCTAATACAAAGTGTGCTACAGGAGAAAGACTGTGATCATTGCATCAAGGATCCCAATGTCTTCATTCTCTTCAGCTGCAGGCCCATGTTTGGCCACAGTTATGGGGCAGAGCAAATGGTGGCTTTATTCTGTTATTATCTAAAAGTCGGGCTGATGTGTTTTTTTTACCTTTGTGAGGGTTGTGTCAAAATGCCTGAGGAAAACAGTAAGTTGCTTTGATAGGTTGGGAAGGTTGCTCTCCACTCACAGTTTCTGACAGAGATCTTAATGCTCACTGTGACTGTGGGCCCATGATGGAGAACATCACAGCAGCCACAGAAAGTGTATAGGGGTGAGGGGAAGCACTTTTCTTCACAAATGACAAAAAAGAAAGAGATTGAGGGGAGGAACTTAGACACACATGTAACTTTACTGATATGTTTCCAGTGACTTACTTCCTCTAACTCAGCCCCACCTTCAAAAATTTTCCAAACATCCCAACATGGCACCACCAGCTAAGGACTAAGCAGTTTAACACATGAGCCTGGGGAGGAACATCCCACATTCAATCCATAACATCTTCACTAGTTGAGTAGACACCCTTGTAGTGTAGTTTAAACATAGGTTTGAACATTTAAGCACATGGTCCCCAGCTGGTATTACTGTGTAGAAGGTTGTGGACTCACGGCTTTTACATTGAATCCAAGTTTGATTCCCAGCATGCAAGTTCCTACATGTAATTCCAGCTCCAAGAGGATTCAGTGTTTTCTCTTGGCTGCTTTGGCATGCATACCCTACATAGACACATATTCATATATATAATTAAAAGCAAAAAATAAATGTTTATTTTTTTAAAAGAAAGTTGTGGAAACTTTAGAAGGTGGAACCTCACAAGAAGTAGGTCACTGGTAGAAGACCTCAATGTTTATAACCTAGAGCTATTTCCTGTCTCCTCACAGATTCCTGGTCAGACACAGTATGACCAGTACAGCATGATCCCACCATGTTCCTGTCACCATGTCTTCCCCACCATGGTAGACTACACCCTCCAATATAGAGCTGAAACAACCTTCCTTCCTTAAACTACATTCTGATATTTCATCACAGCAATGAGGGAAACCAAACTAAACTAAAGCCTTTGTGAGTTTAAATGAATGACCCAACCAGTTATTAATACAACAAGGTCATGAGATTTAATGACTCCTGTCTACACCATCTTGGGTGTCACGTGATAGCTTTTAGCATCTGAGAGGAAAAGACCATTGGATACTTTTGCTCACTTATAAAACCATATCTCTCTATTTCAAATGTGATGGAGAGTGTAAAGAACCAAGTAAGACAGATTATGTGTCTCCTACCCAGAAACAGATGGTCATTATTTAGAAGTGTAAAACACAGTTTTCTCAGAGAGCTATCCTCAGCCTCTCACCCGAACCTCATTCCTAGCTTCATATTAGTACTTAGAAGTACTAATCTAGAAGTTTCTAGATCTTAGCAGCTTATAGACTAGAAATCCCCAAGTCTTTCAAGCTTCTGAGAAAACTGTCATAATGGCTCAACACCCTCTCAACTATACTACAAGCTCTTGGAAGTTAAGTGATCCCCTTCTGGTAGTTCTAGCATCTACTTATTCATCCAACCATTCATCTAAACACTTGCTGAGACTCCCTAGAGCTATGGTGCACTCCCATTTTCTGGGGGAAGTCTGCTCCTTCTCGACTCATCATCAAGAGGCTTGGGTTGCTGTCCTCTCTCTGTCTTCATCTCACTCAGATATTGTCTGTCCTTTCCCAGAGCACCACCAGCTCAAAGTTGTTGACAACATGGGCAGGAACAGAAAGTTGATAACAGCTGAAGGACTGACAGTCCTGTGCACAAGTGTGCCTAACTCTAACCAGAAGTCAGCACTCATAGTGGACTGCTAGGTGCCTTCCCCTGAGGATCTGCTCAGCAGGGAGTCAGCTTAACAAGGTCTGCATGCTCCATCCATCTAGGCAGACACTGTCTGCTCTTTTCTTTCCATAGCTATGGGGAGAAATTACCTCCCCCATAGCTTCTTTCCCTTCTAGTTTCTGAGGGGGCATCTCTTTGTTCTTTATGATGTCATCTGGGCCTTTCCTGTCAATCCTCTTCTTCTAAAGTGAGAACAGTATCCCAGATCTTTCATCACCTGGTTCTCTTGGTCCATTCATATTCTTAGACAGAGTTCTTGGCCAATCCATTAACCTCTCTATACAAGTAGGAGAGAGAAGAGGTAGCTGGCAATTTAGGTTTCATGCAAGCCCAGGAGAAACTGAAAAATTCAATTCCCATTACACTGTCACTGAGTGCTTCTTTCTTCCTCTCTCTAGCCTAAACAAACAAACAAACGGAACACTGATAATTCTCATTGGTGCCAGTGATACAAAGGAAGCACCTTGTGCTAGGTCACCTGGGCATTTCCTTTTGAATACCTTTAATACAAGCTTTCATGGAAACTGTGTTTTAGGAACAAATCAGAATGTAATGTGCTGACTCATTCATTCTATTCCCAGAAGCGACTGTGAGAAAGTATAGATCAACTCATACTGGGAAACATAGTCCTGCCAGGAAAACTAAACAGTTAAGGCCATTGTATTAAACATCTGAGATCTTGGGAATCCTTCATAAAACTCAGACTCTGCAAAGTGTTTTTCTCCAAGCTAATGCTGATGTCCTTGACAAGGTTAATAGTGAACAACTCAGATATATTCCTTTTGGGTATAAAACTGAAGGATGTTTCAGCAGAAGCATCTATGATTTAAAACCTACCATTAAGATGAGTTGGTTCCAGGGCAAAGACATATTAATAAGTTCCATTTTGATGTGTGTAATGGTAGGATGTCTATCTATCATACCCCTACTACATATATACTTATTACCTGTCATCTATTATTTATCATCTATCATCGATTTATTTATTACCTACTTGTTGTCTGTTAATCATCTACCTGTGTTTCCTGCCCATTTGTCTGTCCTTCTGTGTATGTATGAAATAAATAAATGTTAGAAACAACTGAGTAGTGACAGAGCCCTTCTGCCTATCAACCATGTCCATTGACTAATACAAGTGAAACAGGGGATAGAATAAATCCCAGCCTTGCTGTAAAGCTAGATGCTTTTTCGTGTTAGATGCAAATTCCCATGCCACACTTCTTTGAGTGAATCAGCTTTACTGCCAATCTTGTTTTCATACATGAGCAGCACTTACTGAGCACTTACACCAGATATGTAGTAGGGAATGTCCTTGGCTTTAACAACCACAGCAACCTTGTGATGTCATTGTTCTAATGCCAACTTCCTATGAGGGAATCAGCACTGACTCCATTCTTGAGAGCAAGCCTCAGAGCAGGTGGCAGACACCATCTATGTCTGATTTCAAAGCTGTGCTTTGAGGCTTAGGCTGTAGCTCTTGTCCAGAGTGAACGGATCCTCCAGTCAGACTTCTGGTGCCACAAACCAGAGCCCTGTGACCTTTGCTTGCTAGCACTCCCCTGTGAACTGAGCTCCATTTTGGCTTCCATTTCTGTCTTATTTGTATTTCTTTACTTGGCCTTTAAGCTCATTCTGTAATTTTAGGTGTTAATTGTCCATTTGACAGAATCTAAATGGCTTAGGCAACAAGCCCCCATATATATGTTTGGGGGATTATCTATGTTAGGTTAGCCTCTGAGCATACCTGTGGCAGATGATCTTGATTTTATCAATGGAGAGGGAAGACATCACCATGGGTGGCATCATTT
>JADRCD010213586.1:2887-37806 GCA_019843815.1 Montemys delectorum
GGAGAGAGAGAGAGAGAGAGAGAGAGAGAGAGAGAGAGAGAGAGAGAGAAAGAAGAGGAGTGCAAGGAAGGTCAATTCTGAAGCATTCTCTGACCTGCTTCTTCCACTACTGACTGTCCTGTTTGTTTGGCCCAGCCCCTCCAGTTAATTTTGCTTTTTCTTTTTATTCTGCTTTGTATCAGATTACTTCACAGATCCTCTTCAAGCTTGCAAGCAGTCGTATGTTTTGGCTTTGACCCAATGCCTACTGTGTCTTCTTAGCTTTCCTTGACAATGACACTTTACTTTTACCAGGGCTATGAATCTTTTTTCACATGTGCTACTTGCACAGTGAGGGCAAGACCTTCCTCCCCAGGATGCTTATAGTGAAGTCAAAGAAGTCAGAGAAGTCAGAGGAGTATCCTATGTCGCATGCTTCACACTCTCTGTGCATTCCTACGGTCTCTGAGCAGCTATCTTGGGTGCTATTTAATAAACCACCACAATCTCTTCTAGTTCTTACCTCAACACAAGGAATGAGCATTGGAGTCCATATTTTCCATCCATGTTCCAAAACTATGTCTTAGAAGTGAGACAGATGGAAGCATGAGGTTCAGGTATGGGTTAAGTGTTTCCTACCCAATTCTATGTTATATTAAGGTTTTATGGCCTTTCCTACCAACCTTCCCTACATACAAAACTAAAGTATCTGAGTCACATTCTCCTTACTGGATTATCTCCAATCCACTTATTTCAACTTAATTCACTACAATGTTCTCACAAGATTTCAGTTGAATTCAAGTCAAATGTTGTCAGTCCCTCTGACTCTTTTTTCCAGAGCCTCTGAGCCCATTTTCCTCTCCCTCCCAAAATGAAGCTCATTCCCCTATTTTTTCTATCCTTCTTCCATAGACAGTCACAGTGTCCCCCCAGGAGAAGAGATGAAGTTATGTAGAAAAATAAAACAAGTCTCATTTGCTTTGGCTAAGGATAAGAGACAGGCCTTGTGATACTTTACTGAGTGAATCTATTAGATGAAATTATATAATTTATTTAATTTAGCCCACTGTTTTCTTTGCTTTTCAAATGAAAAGACACTATGAACAAGACAACTTATAATTTGGGGCTTAAATTTTTCAGACGATTAGAGTCTATGATCATCACAGTACTTGAGCATTAGCTGAGAAGTTGCATATTGATATAACAATCAGAAGGCATTGAGAGCTTACCAAGATAGGCATGAACTTTTAAACTAAGAATCCCATCCCCAGTGGCATACCTTCTCCACCAAAATCACACCATTTAGTCCTTTCCAAAGAGTTCAACAAACTACAGATGAAGTGTCCAAATATATGAGCCTATAGGCAACACTTTTATTCATACCACCACACTATACTATTAGTTGTGTGGTTATGTGGAATCTTTGAATCCTTGGTGGGAGTGAGGGCCTAATTGCTTTTGAGTTTTTCTCTGATAATATCTTGCAAAAGACAAGAGCTCATTGAGAAGAAATAAAACCAGTTAAGCCAATTCTTCCAGATTCTAATGTTACATTAAATAAATATGTTGCATAAAGTGATGTTTAGAGATTAATGCAAACAAACCTTTCATACGTTCATGTGTATGCAGTGTCCTCTCTTCTGCATCATTACCTGTCATTTATTGTCAGAGTACTCATTCTCTCTCCTTTCTTTGGGAGCCTTTCTTACCATTATTCTTTGTTTCATTTGATTTATAGTTATCCTTCAGAAAATTGGCAAGAAAATAGTGGGAACAGCTTCTCACAAGCACCTGCATGTTCCTGGCTTGAATTTAAGTCCAATAGCTAAAAATATGCTTGTCATTATCTGTGATTTAAGAACCATCGGTGTCTAATTCATTCAGCCAATAACAACCAGGGAGGAATGCTATGTACAGAAGAGGCTGAGCTGTGATTAAGCCCTCATTGTCTGAATGTGCATGTCCCATCAAGATGGTGGGCACCTCCTGTAAATACTGACATGGTGTTGGCATATGTTAGATGATATTTTCCCCACCTGATGCAATTAAGTCTTTTAACAGAGAAAAAGAATGCTGGAGTTGCTGGCATATTTACTTGTATTTACAGTTTCCTCTCTTCAAACTTTTTTTAGATTTGCTTAAAGAAGGTTATTGTTTTGAAAAGGCAATATTTATTAAGATTGGCATGGAATTTTTAAGCTGTAAAGCCCAGCCCCAGTGTGTGATGTGAGAAATGTTATTGGAGCAGCAAATGATTCAATCTCGAAAAGTTTGTTTTGCCATTTGGATAAATACAATGCAACCTCATATGAGATATGCATAATTATACAAAAATATCATGGCAGTACTCAAACTGTGAGACTCAAACTGTGACCCAAAATTCACCTGTGTTGTATACCAGGAAGATGAGAATCTCATCTTGAGTTCCCGAAGACAGTTCTGGAAGCACACATATTCTGTCTCAGTTGCTTGAGTTACTATTACAAACTCCTAGATTGTCCTGTGCTTTTTAATATACCAGGCTATCTTATGTCCATATTGCCCATTTTATCTATCTTTGTTGCTTATAACAGAGTACCATAGATTGGGTAATTTTTAAGGAGCAAAAATGTATTGGATGCCAATTCATTAAGTTACACTGTCTTGCATACTTCTCTGGCTTCACTATAGAATGGTGTGGACATCTCCCTTAAAAATTCAGTCATAAGAGTGGGCCATTGTCATGAACCTCATTTAATACTGGGTCATTATGGATCCAGTCCTCAGAACATGGCTTCTTTGGGATACAGTCAGACAAAAGGTTCCTTACACTGTTCCTACTATCACCTGAACACCTCTGTGGATAGTTTCTGATTTGTCACATTGTAGACATATGTTCACAGAAGTAGTCTGGCTTTGTCCCGACAGACTATAGAAGAAAGGAAGTGCTACAACAACAGGGATCAGAACAAAGTCTCCCAAACATTCCTCCTTCAATAGACCTTCATGGCTTCAAGGAAAAAGGGCAGAACTGGTAGAGTATGAAGTATCTATAGTCCAAGGAATGCTTTCAGATACTATCAGAACCAAGTAGATCTGCTAAGTTGTTACAAGCTTAACATCCACACTTTTGCAAGTAATATAGACAACGTAATGAAGGAAATCATCAAACTGACCTACATATTTCACAGAAGCTCTTCTGAACATCATGGTGATATTACAAAGCTTTCAAGAGTCCCACCTATCTCTTTTTCCCATAGAACTTGAGACAGTTGGGGGAGATGCAGAGGACTCTCCAATAGTAATAGTTAATACTCATATTGTACAGTGTTAATAATCATTTTATTTCACATTTATTCTCTGTTGACATTGCTATAAATCAACTGTCTTGTACATATATCTGTTAGGAATTCCTGTTGGGAAGTCAGCAGGATAGCCTGAATTTCAGTTGATATTTTCAATGAATGTGGTCCAAATGGCAGTTTTCCTCTAAGCCTAGAGTCTGGTGTCTACTCTGAAGCAGTCTTGATTGACAATCCTGGCTTACATCAGTCATAAAATCAGTGAGGGTGTGTGCCTTTAAATGGTAGAAAATAAGATGGTAAATACAAAATTCTGTTATCAGTAGAAAAATTAGTATAATAAAAATGAAAATGTGAACTTGTTGATACTTAGAAAGAGATACATAGGACAGACTGGAAAGAAATTATTTCACTGAAGGCTTTATAAAGAACCTTAGAATGGTATGAGAGGTGGACCCATATGTGAAGAACATCCCAAACTTGTCTTGTTTGTAGGTATACTGGAGTGGTAAAACTGTCAAAATATTCCTATGTGCAAATCAACCTTAATATGTATGACTTGGATGACAGAGCCAGATTGTTGAATGTGTTCTTTCCAAAGTTCTAAGTCCAGTCAGGAGAAGCCAGTACACAGTGAATGGTAGTCCTAGAAGTGTATGTGACCTACCTGATCCTGCTGAGTGTGTCCATAGCACAGATAGCTTAATTTACATAGCTTAATTTACAAGTTCAGACAGTCCTGAGCAGAGCATAAGAAAGCTATCCTGGAGAAGCCACTGCCTGCTTCCTGCAAAAAGGATGGCATGTGACATTGAATATTTAGATTTCAAAATAAATATTTATATTTATCTATTTTCAAGATTATATACCTACTGTTCAAATTAAAAATGTATGTGAATGTAACAGTGTCCAAGAGCAGAAAATTACCCAGTGATATAACTGTTCTAGTTAATCATCTGAGAGATGACTCAAGGTGAGCCTACTTGTCATGCAAATGTGAGAACTAGAGATCAGATACACATTCCCCATGTAAATGCTATGTAGTGGTGTAGGCCCTCTTGTAACACTAGCACTGGAGATTCTTGGAGTAAGCTTGCTAGCTGACTAGACTGCTGAGAAGAGAGAGGCACTGACTTAACTGAGAGATCAGGACTCGAAGAATAGATGGTGAAGTGATTAAGGAAGACTCTGAACACCAACCTCAAACCTACACACACACACATACACACACAGAGAGAGAGAGAGAGAGAGAGAGAGAGAGAGAGAGAGAGAGAGA
Organism: Montemys delectorum; assembly: GCA_019843815.1. Taxonomy (NCBI): domain Eukaryota; kingdom Metazoa; phylum Chordata; class Mammalia; order Rodentia; family Muridae; genus Montemys; species Montemys delectorum. Next base: position 7,424 of record JADRCD010213586.1, read on the forward strand.
GAAAGAGAGACTGAGACAGAGACAGAGATACAAGAAGATTCAAACAGTTTCAAAAATGTAATAAAAGCATGAACATTCGTGTGTGATTGGTACACATATGTAGTAATAGTATAGGAAGTACTGTGATAAGAATATTGTTTCTATGTCTTACTCTCAGAGAAATAGGTAAAGGTATGCTAACTGATGTTATAAAATTTAATAGTCTCCACAAGTGCTTTTGTAGGCTTGCCTGCTTTTCAGAGGACACATTTTCTGTTTAAGACTTTATAGTCACATGTCAACAAGTATGATAATAAATAGTCACAAGGACATTATAGTAATGTACCAATGTTAAAATTTCAGAAAAACATATACTAAATAGCAACATATATACATATTACAGATAATAATTAGTTTTCACTATGTCACTGCATGACTCAGACTTCCACAACATCATTTAACAGGGATATTTGTTTAGAATACGATAAATTATTAAATCCTTTGCATACTTGTTTACCAATAAGAAAGAAAAAAATTTCTACACGAGAGAATGCCACCATTCATTAAAAGTCAGAGGTAGACATTCTCAAGGAAGTTTTTGAGTTTCTCAGAGAATTAAGGGGAGGAGAAACCATCTGGAATGTTCCCACAAACTGTGAGTGACACCTGCATATATTTACCTATAAAGATCTCTCAAAAGAATGATGAGGTAGTGCAGTGGGAAGAAGAGAGATAGGGATGCTCATGTAGCCTTTCTTCATCACCTTTTGCCTGTAGAGACATCCTTTCTTCATTGCTCAGAAATTGTGCAAAGGAGAACAGGTAAACTTTGTTATCAAACACACAGTGATATGGAGGGGTGGTGGTGGAAGATGGCTGCATCGACTCATGTTATTTTTGACTGATACTGTACACCTTCCTTGGACTCTCCATCCCACACAGCCTTGATGGTCTATATTGAGTTCATCTTGATTATGGTTCAGCATAGGGTTGGCACTTGTTCTAATTAGGGTTTCCATTGCTGTGAAGAGACACCATGACCAATGAAACTCTTATAAAGGACAACTTTCATTTGAGCTGGCTTACAGGTTCAGAGATTCAGTTCATTATCATCAAGGTGGAAGCATGGCAGATTCAAGGAAAGCATGGCACTGGAGAAGCTGAGAGTTCTACACCTTAATTTAACTGCAGCCAAGGGAAAACTGACCCTTCTACACTTGGCAGAGTTTCAAAAACCACCCTCACAATGATACACTTCCTCCAACAAGGCCATTCCTCCTAACAGCACCATTCCCTATGTTCCCAGAATATTAAACACCATATTCTACTCCCTGGCCCTCATAGGCTCGTTCAAACACATGAGTGTATAGTGGTCATACCTAGGCATGGCATAATACAAAGTATATTTAATCAAACTTCAAAAATTCTATAGTCTACACTACCAGTCTCTATAATATTAAAGTCCAAAGTCCAAAGTCTTTTCTGAGATTCATGCAATGTTTAAATTGTAATTCCTTAAGAAATGAAAATCATAAAGCAGGTCAAATACTTCCAACATCATAGATCCAATGTCTGGGATCTATGTATGACCTTCTGGACTCCAAAAGATTTGGGTCACTTCTTCAGCTTTGCCATCTATAGCACTTTGGTGCTCCACTATGCTGCTGCTGCTGTTTCTGGCACTGGCATCCCCCAAATGCTGGAGTCTTCTGATGCAACTAGGCTTCACCAAAGCCTCTCCCAGGCCTCATCATGGTGCCAAGCCTCACCTTCTTTGCATGTCCCCTTTAGTCCTGGGCCATCAACTACAACTGAGGCTGTACCTTAACCAATGGCCTCTTCTGGCCTCTCACATTATCAAACCTCTGAGCTGTTTTCCATGACCCCTTCATGCCTTCAAAACCAGTACTATCTGGGTGGTCCTTTCACATTACCAAGTATAGCTACAGCACAAGGTACATCTTTGGCTATTTCTTGAACACAGCTTCTTTGTACTCTCAGAAAACACTCTCCATTACTTCAGTAATGCTGGTGTCTTCTTAATCAGCACTAATTTCTTACCTCCAGCTAGCCAGCATCAATTGTCTCAGTAATCTCTTCCATTTTTGACTCAAAATCCAGAGGCAAATGGCTGAAGCTGCTGAGTTCTGCTGCTTGTTGGAGCTGGACCACGCCTCCCAATTTGTTCTATTACATCCTTCATTGTCTAAGCTTGGCCATCCTAGAGCTTACTCTGTGAAATGATCTTCAACTCATATCTACATGATTCTCTCTCCTGCGTTCAAGGATTAAAGATGTGAACCACCACCTAAGCTTTTTCTACTTGTACTATACCAGGTTGGCCTTGAACTCTGTCTTCTGTAATTATAGGTGTGTACCATTATGCCTAGGCTTAAGCTTTCCATGGACACTATGCTTCAAAATCTGGGTCAAAAGCCTTTGTCTTCTAGCTTCAAGATCCAGATCACAGATCCATTCAAGTTGACAACTAGAAATAACTATCACAGTATCCTATCAGTATTTCCTGCATAAAAAGTGAATTACCTATGTACAATAAAGCTCTTCTTTATTGTTTAGTATCTATAGACTCTGATAAGTATTCTTTTGAGGATGGCTTACAAACTGGAAAATGATTGGAAAGTGACTGTCCATGGGATCCCCAACTCCACCGCATGTGACACTTATCTAACACTGACTTGACCTGGTGTACTTATCTGTGTACAGCTAACTTTCCTGACTCTTCTTCTTGGTTCCATTCTCTTTCTTTATCTAGTAATTTAGCCACTGATAGTATCTGCTTTTATTCACTTCTGAGTCATCCTACCTTCCTGGGTTTTTTGTGATTAATGTTAGTAAATTCATTAATATTTGATGTCAAAACTCCTATTAATCTCCTACAATGTGTACCTCCTTATTTCAACTCCCTTAGACAATGTATTGATTTACTTCAGTTTCTCTCAATTGCCTTAGCTCTTAAAGGAACTTCCTCCTCTTACAGCCTAGATAAATCAGATGCTGCAAGAAACAATCCTCCTTTTTAAGGAAATTCTCATTATGCATTTTAAAAAAAGACATGGCAATTCTCGAGCTATTTTTCAAAGAAACCAATCTCTATAATCATTGTTATGATTTTTAAGACATAGTGCACATGGTGTTCTTTACTCACAAATTCCCAAGAATTTTAAGTCTTAATATTCTCTAAAAGTCTTAAAGCCAGAGTAAAACCTTTTTAGAACTGCCTCAAGTTATATGGACCTGGAACTTCCCTAATCCACATTTCTTTTTGCGACAGCTTGTAAAGCTTCTGCACAATATCCATCAGATTATTTCATTCCCAAAACTTCAGCATACAGAGTCAACATAAGAGGAAACAGAAAATAACCAAAATTTATCAAGCCCCACATCCTAATGGCTGTAAGGGAGGTTTCATTGATTTCCCACATCTTCTGTACTAAGGTAAAAGATTACAGTGAGATTTCACCATTCATAATTTCTGTGTTGTTATGGTTAGACTCTCTATGTAAAACCACTTGGCAAAAGTGTCCTAAGGAAAGGATATTTTGTCCTTTTCTCACAGTTTGAGGTTACAGTCTGGCATATTCATGGCTAGGGCTGGAGAGATGGCTCATTGGTTAAGAGCACTGACTGTTCTTCTGAAGGTTCTGAGTTCAAATCTCAGCAACTACATGGTGGCTCACAACCACCTGTAATGAGATCTGATACCCATTTCCGGTGTGTCTGAAGACAGCTATAGTGTACTTGGCAATAATAATAATAATAATAATAATAATAATAATAATAATAATAATAATAAATAAAATCTTTAAAAAAACCAAACAATAAAGTCATGGCTATGGGAACTTGAGGCAACTGGTCATATTTCATCCAGGTCAGGATGGTGGGAGAAGGTTGGTTGACCAGAAGACTATTTGAGAAGAGAATGTCACTATGGAGGGAGGATGTCTAGGCAGTAACAACGAACCAACTGTCTGAATCCTAGGTTTCCCTACAGGAGTCTGCTGAAGATCTTAAGCAGCTACTTCATGCCACTCATGCCTCCCATGTATGATTAGACATAGCTAAGGGGAGAAGTGAGCAAGGTCAAGCTTATGAATCCCCTTCCTGTTTCTCCCAAGTGTCAAAGCTCACATGATTCCTCAACTACCAAAAAGTCTTCTTTCATGCTCTCCCCAGAAAGTCTGAAGCTGTGTGTATGGATAACACATTCATTATGGAAATAAAAAAAAAAAAGACACCCTATCCTTTCCCTTTCATGCCTAGTGTCTCAGCTACTTTTCTATTTCTGTGGAGAGACACTGTATCCAAGACATCTTAATTTTCAAAAAAGCATTGGATTGGTGGCTTGCTTATAGTTCAGAGGTTATGTCCCTGATCGTCCTGGAAGGAAGCATGATGGCAAGCAAACATAGGGTCAAGTGGCAGCTGAAACCCGACATCCTATCAGGTCGTGGTGGTGGTGGTGGTGGAAGTGGTGGTGGTGGTGATGGTGGTGGTGGTGGTGGTGGTGGTGGTAGTGGTGGTGGTTGTGGTGGTGGTTGTGGTGGTGGTGGTGGTAGTGATGGTGGTGGTGGTGTGCCCTTTTAAAACCTCAAGATCCTCCCTGCAGGACACACTTCTTCCAACAAGTCAACACTTCCTGATCCTTCTTAAAGTAGTCTACCAACTGGGGACCAACTATTCAAATAGAGGAGCCTATCTCATTCAAACCATCATGCCTATAAAAACCCTCTGGCCTGCTTTCCTCTTATCTCATAGTATATCATATTAATGACCTTACTACATATACATGATAATATTCTGCCTCTCTATCCATTATATGTTGATTATTTTCATATGTTGAAAATTTTTCAAACATCAATTTTGATGATTATGATATTTTGGAATATCATATGTATATGTACATATACATATGAAGCAATCAGGTAGACTACAGCAGACTAGTATTCTAAAATATGAAAGTTTCTTACATAAATGACCATCTGTTCACTGAGAAGGAGGGATGCTCCCATTGATGGTACTGGATGACATAGTCCACATTATTTTTCAAAAGCTCACAAACCCACCCTGTATAGTCCTTGATTGGTGGTTGGTTCCCTGGGAGCTCTGAGGGTACTAGTTAGTAATTGTTGTTCATCCTAAGGGGCTGCAAACCCTTCAGCTCCATAGAACTTTTCTCTAACTCCTCCTTCATTGGGGACTGTGTACTCAGTTCAATGAATGGCTGTAAGCCTCTACATCTGTATTAGTCAGGTATACTGGCAGCAGGTATATAGTAGAGGATTGCAAATTCGATCATCAATAGGAGTAAAGGACCTTGGCCTTGTGAGGGTTTTGTGCCCCAGTGTAGGGGAATGCCAGGGCCAATAAGTGGGAGAGGGTGGGGGTGACAGGCATTGGGAGGGGGGAGGCAAAAGGGGTTTGTTCTTGTTTTTGTTTGTTTGTTTGTTTGTTTTGGAGGGGAACCTGGAAAAGGGAAAATGTACATGTAAATAAAGAAAATACCTAATTTAAAAAAAAAAAAAAAAGAACTTGCCGTAGTCTGAATGGTCTTTACCTGTGAAATTGATTCCAAGTTCTTTCTCTAAGACAATTTATTAAAAAGAAGGGAAACTCTAGTTGAAACACTTTCAGAGTACTTAACAAAAATCTATACAAATATGGGGTGTGGGGAGATGGCTTGGTGGATCAGCATGAAGACCTAATTTGGAATTCCAGCACCCCTGTGAAGAGTTAGGTGCACACACATGCAGGGCAGAAACAGGAGGGTTCATGGGAAGTTGTGTCTGTCAGCCTAGTTCCAGGTTCAGTGAAAAACTTTCTGCAAGGGAATACGATAGGAGCTGATAGAACACTGGATGTCCTCTTTTGGATTTAGTCCTGGTAAATCTCTCTCCCTCTCTCCTTCTCTCTCTCTCTCTCTCTCTCTCTCTCTCTCTCTCTCTCTCACACACACACACACACACACACACACACACATACATACACACACACACACACACACACACACACACACACACCATGCATACAAACTAAGGAAAATAATTAAATTATGCTTTGGCTATTGTCCTGTTGCATTATGATAGATTTTACTCTCTGTTAATTTCTGGAGGAGGATGTTCCCTTGTTTAACTTACAGCTCTTTGATTACTAGGGAGGTTGCAATTTCATGTTTACTAATCATTCCCAATTACATACTATGGATCTTCTGCCCTTTGCCCTAAAGCATTTCACATAATGGCATTTATGCAGGCTGAAATTTTTCTTATCTAATTTCTTTGAAAAATCATAATTCTTTCATGTTAATATGTATTTTTAATCTATCACTTGAAGACAGTTGTCTAATTTGGGAGTCTTATGCTAATGAAGAGCTATATGGTGCTTAGTGAGTTCTGAGAATTACAGTGATGCAAAAAATTATGCCTGGTTATACAAGTTAATTTATCTTTTCAGTTGAGATAGGTAGAAGGTATAAAAATAAGGGGCAAATTAATTTGTCTCATTTGCTTCATAAACCTATTTGGCATTGAAATTCTTTGACAGCTTAAGTGGTATCTTGTCAGTTGGTGGTGGACCATGTAGCAGCTCTTGATGGATGGCCTCTCTATTTCTGTGCTCCTGCTCTTTCTTTCTCTCCTTGCTTTTCATTAAATATCTCTCAACTCCATTTTTCACCTGGGTGAGAGTAAGGCCACCATTATTGGAGAATCTTGAGCACTGAATAATTTCTATTCTGCACACTTGAGGCTCTGTAGTCACGTTCTAGAGCTTTTGTTGGGGTTCTGCTCTTTGCTACCTACTGTGCAGAACCTATATGTGCCATAGGGAGACAGAGGTCCAACACTGATGTGGACCATATCTTACAGATAAATCATAAGGGCATGAGGTAGCCTTGCAGATGGATAGACTTAGTTCAAAGTGTAGAAATGCATTGTAGACATGAGACAACCAATAACTGGCAATAAGAAGAGAGCTTCCATGAAGAACTGGTATCCAAGGATAAGAAGTAACAAAGATAGCAAGGTAAAAGGGGCTGACAAAAGCCAATGGGAACAGAGTGGGATGAGATTATCCAGGGTGTTCCCCTAACACTAAGGGCATGGGATTTTATTTGCAATAGAAGATTCTCAATAATATTGAAATAGCAAGCTTACAAGCAAGGCTTTCTTAGACAAGAAATTTGCTATGGTATGAATTGTGGTTTCCAGGGGTAGCTTGACCAAAGCAGAAGGTGGCAATAGTACTAAGTACACATCTGTTCCTACCAACATACTTCCTCAAGAAAAATAAACATGCTAGAAACCACAGATGCCATAACTTAGTACATATACTTTTATTTAAATTATCATAATAATATACCATTCTATATGAGAGAAATATACTTAAATACACACATATTAGATGAAAACAGACCTTATATTTTTCATTATAAGAAATGAATATTTCATTTTCACTATAAATGAAATATTTATTTCAATTTACTTATAAGAAGTTTCAAAAAACATAAAGAAAAGTACTCTTAAGTTGGATTCCTTACATTTTAATTTTTGATAAATCTGGAATATATCAGGAGATCCAACATGGACATTCATAAGTGTGGCTTTTTGGGACTTTTGGATGTGAGCTGTGCCTGCTTGTCTTATATTTAGCAGAAACTTTATGCTCTAAAATCATCCAGAATACAAGAAGGCAGATGCTTCTCTGTAGATCAGTGGAACAGCTTCTGGGTTCTGACACATGGCCTTAGTCATCTCATCACTCTTAAGGATATTATCTGAACTGTGCATGTATGTTCAAAAGTATATGCTTATTGGTAAAGAACAGAAGGGTGGAGGGTGCCAAATGTTGTTGAATGATGGGAAATGGCCAGGACATAGGAGCTTCTTTTGCAGTACAAGAGCAGATACTTAAAGACTTCAGTTGCTCAAGATCTTAATGGTAAAAGCAATGATCAGTTTTCCTCAGGTTCTGTACACTTTGTTTTTGAGACAGTGACTCTTGCTGAATCAGAAGCTAATCATTTAGTTCATCTAGCTAAAAAGCCCCAGAGATCTGCCCATCTTCTTAAAACACTGGGATCAAGAACATGTACCACTGTTTCCAAACTTTCTGTATGGGTTCTATAGTTCAAACTCTGATTTTCACACTTAAAAGGAAATCCTCTGCTGACAAAGTCTTCTCCCAATATCTGAACATTTCTCTACTTCTAGAAGGTGGGAATTCCAGGATCGGGGTTCTGAAAGATTCGTGTCCATGAGAAACATTTGTTGTGGTTTATATTGTCTTCTGATCAATTTACATGATCAAAGGGACATCAGTTCTCTTGGCCTCTGTGATATTGATCATATTCATTATTGTGTGTGCCTCATGCTCAAATCAACTCTAATCAAATCAACTCCTAATATTACTATGTTGGGGAAAAGGTTTCAATATGTAAGTTTGGGGGCTAAATATGTAGTTTCTAAGGAACACCAGCACATAAGCTTCAGCTAAGTAGCAACTTGGGCTATATAGGCAAGATGCAAAAATAGGGCCTTTAAAGTAACTTTATGAAATGTGAGCAAACTATATGAAATAAAAATATATTTCATAAAGTACCTATATGAACTATCTATCTACTTGCACATGAGTCAGTGTTTATTGTTAACAAATGTTGATGTTAAAGAGAAAAAAGCAAAAGAGTAGGCCTAAAGTCTATGCTTTCCATATGAATGTTACTGACTCTGTTAAAATGCAAGCCATTGTTCCCGAGGCTGAGATGCAGAAGATTAGCTGATTTCATTTTCCAACTGTGTAGTTCAGTGTCAGTGCACAGAACAATGAGCTTTAATAAACCTAGGGAGACAGAGCCACACAATTTTGATATGCAGGTGCATCTAGACATCACCACCACTTCTCTGTTCTTCCTGTCTCTTCCTTGTCTTATGAATAACAAAATTATGCTTGACTACAGAAAACTTTATGGAACAAAGAATTCGGGTGAACTTCAATATCCTGTTCCTCTATAGCCCTTGTCCAAGAATTTTCCCTCTAGACAAAATGAGGAGAGAAAGACTGTAGAAATCGCAGCTGTCTTTCCATCTAATCCTGGTCTTCATGGGGCCTTTGACCTGATGGAGAGAGTTAAGATAGGCTCTTTCTTGGCACCAATGGGTTTTCTGTATCCTCTGAAGGCATTGCATAGGATGAGATCCTTGTGTACAGTAATAATTGATGGGAGACTTCTTGTCTTCATCTCAACATAGATTCTGAACTTGAAACTCACTTTTAGATATTACCCTGCAGTTTTGAGAAATTTTCATATGATAGAGTGACATTTAGTGATTAAATATCCTTCAACTCAAGAAACTTCAATTAGAATTTTAGCCTCTTACAGATTTTTTTTAAGATGAAGAAAGCCAAGTGAATTATTTTAATAGATTATGCAATAATCACAGGATGTATGTTTCCCATGTGGCTGAATTCTAAAATTAAAAAACGTAAATTGAAGATTAACAAATATCAAAGTGAAAATTCTGAGACATTAAGAAGTTTGTGTTCCAAGAAAAAACATTTCTACTCTGCATTTTTTGACACCTCATAGCAAGAACTTGACCCTAAGGACACTTGTAAGTAGTTTTGAAACGAAAGATATTATACAAGCATGAAGAGATGATAGGATAGAAGAAATTGAAGGATAGAAGAAAGAAAAAGAGAGATGAGGAATGGGAGAGAGAAGGGAAAGGAAGGAAAGAAAAGCAGAAGTCATACAAAAATGGATGGAAGTAAAGGAACAAAGGTAGGAGGAATGACAGAGCAGAAAGAGGAAAGAGAAAAATGCAAAAAAGAAGTTGGAATACAGAAAAGAAATGGTAGGAGGCAATAGAAACACAGGGGAAAGGATGGGAAGCAAAACAAGGGAAGTCATAAAATGGAAAGAGAGGTAGGAAGGGAAAAGCTGGAATACACAATGAAGCCAGTCATATAAAATGGAGAGATAGGAGGAAAAATAATGGGACACACAAAGAAGGAAGTCATATGAACAAGAAAGACAGGTAGAAAGGAAGTGCAAGCAAAGTAAGAAGGAACTTATTCTCATAAACTAGTAAAATACAGGTGCTTAGAACTGGCCCTTCTCACGTGCCCCTCTAGATTAGCTGGGTGCTGTTCTTGGTCAAACAATCCTGTTAGGCAAGGACCACTTTATAGATCTGAGGCAGTGGCTGGTGCAAGAACATTTGCTCCTTCTGTCTGTGATTTAAGACTAGCAACTACTCTCCTCAGCTAGGTTTGCAGAACTTACCTGAAAACACTGAAGAGTCTGCAGGTTGAGGACCTGCAGTCTCATTATTTGGGGGAAATATATGTATATATATCCATCCCTAACCCTGATCTATCACATAATCCTGTGTTTTCAGGAACTGAACCAAAGATATATACCTTTGATATTTGATAAAGGATTAGAAGTCTACTGTGTGACTTTGGATCTCCATACCTACCAATTTGTGTCCTACAAACGTTGACACCTACAATGTTGAATGTCTGCCTACCTTAAGTTAAAAGGAGTGACTAGGACTGTGACGTGGTTTGCTAAGATCAAGTTTGTCATTGTGCCTGTAATTCTGAGTTTCAAGCTTTTTAACTATGTTAGCAGATGCTTCCTTCTAATATGGTAGAGGCATTTCAGCAGATGAATATAGGCCTCTGAGTCAGACTCAGCTAACAGTGGGTCTATACTAGATACCACTTACACATATCAGTATTTGTGTTGATTGTAACTCTTTCTGAGGATGAGACAAACCTCCATTGTCAGTAAGTCCAACTGAGGATAAGCACTGACTGACAAGTCAGACAGCACCTGCTCTGTGGTATAAGGAAAGCTGAAGGCTATGGATGCTACTGGAAAGAAGAAAGCTAAGCAAATATTTTCTAACTAGAAAAAAGAAGGCTGAAGAAATAATATGATAGTAAATTTAATACCAGCTTAAAATCATACTACTAAAGAACCTGTTATTATTATTAATGATACAAAGTATACAGTGGCTGTGGAAAAATTAACTGCTCAAGTATTATAAGTAAGATTAAGTGAAAAACTTTTAAAGTCTACAGTATATCCTAGTATCTTTTAAGTTTATTTCATTTCTATATTTACAAAGTCTTAGAAAAGCCACTGAATTTCCCATTAATAATGCATAATATTTAGGAAGAAAATTATGAACATTTTTGCAATAATATATGGAAAGATTTCAAACTGTCTCTAGATATAAGTGTACTGAATATTAAGGGCTTATTTTATGATCTGTGTTCCATCATCCAACCTATTCAATGTTTCACACATATGAGTGCACTCACCATTTTATTTACTTTGAGCATAATTAAAATTAGGTATTGATTATGATACATTTAATAAATCATTTAGTCATTTTGTCAAAATGAGAGGTCTTGGATAACACATCACAATGTGTTGTCTATTATTTATTCTATCCTGGGCAACCATCTGTGTCTACTAGGATTTATCTCTTTGTCTGTGTAATGAGTATATTAGTGTGTAGCTAACTTCCACCTTGTTCTATTAAGTATTGAATTTATAAATAAGTACATTTCCTTGGTAACCAACATATGTATTAAAACTAGATAGAAGCACTTTATTCTTTTTAAAGTTGTATTTACTACTTTTAAAACTTCTTACTGGTTCTTTGTGAACTTCCTATCATGGACCTCACTTTAACTCATTTCCTCCACCCCTCATACCTGCCCTCTACCATTTCAGCCTCCCCACCAACAGAGAAAAATAAATCTTATTGTAGAATTGGTAGTGTGTCCCACAGTAAACACTTTGTTCACACTTCTCTGCTTACAAATATTCATTGCAATGACATGTTGTCCTGGTACCTCTGGGTTCAGAAACTCTGGTACCTCTGAACAGCAACTAAGCTGTTCAGCCTGCCAGCTTTCCTGTTCTCCTGCATTTGGAGCTAGCTCACCTGTCTCTCTACCATCAGAGTCAGCTCTACTGTACTGCCCAGGTAAGGTATAGGCCCTATTCTCCTGCTTTCATGACCCTATGGGGCCAATTCTCCTGCCAGCCTGCCATTGGTGGCAAGGGTAAAATGGAGGGGGAATCTCTTCCTTGCTGTTGTCACCATAGAGCAGAAGAGAGGAGCCAGAACTGGCTGTCCTGTACTCACACCCTGGGGATGGCTCACTTGCAACCCCCATATATATGGCAAACTCTACTGTGCTGCAGCAGATGAGGAGCCAGGACAGCTCTTCTGCTGTGATGACCTGGGAGCCATCTCTGGTAATGAGTATATTAGTGTGTAGCTAACATCCACCTTGTTCTATTAAGTATTGAATTTATAATAGATGGCAAGGGGCAAGGTGGTGGACATCTGTGCATTGCCCACATCACTGCATGGCAGAAAAGGCGTAGGGGCAGCTATTCTGCTCTCATGACTGTGGAGCATGTCTCCTATATGTTTTAGGTAGGAAGGGGGAGGGGGAAGCAGGTATCTTTTCCTTACCCATGCCACATCAAGGGAGATGAATGATAGGGCTACCTTTCCATGCTTGTGGCCTGAAGTAGGGGTGCTTACCAGCATCTCCCTCAATGTGCAGGGCTGACCACTGAGTACTGGGATTAGCTGTAGGGAGGTTTGTAGCAGGTTCCCCTGCTTTCATGCCTCCAGGACCAGCTCTCCCAAAATGTCCAAGTGAGGGGTGAGGCCAGATCTGTACCGCCCTTTGACATCAACGTGTCTCCAGGCAACAGGCTAGACTGGGGATGTCCACCTAGCCTTTGGTGCTTCAGAACCATGTACCAGATGTTGCCCCTAATGACACCACAGGCCAGGACCCCACCATGGTCCCAGGTAGCATCAGCAACTATTCACATGAGGCTATTCCTCACTACCATCAAGTCTCTGGTTCTGCCTCTCTTCATAGTGTCCACATCCCCTTGTTTTCTTTCATTTTTCCACTACTTACATGCTCCTCTTAAAGTTGCCAGGGATCTCTGACTGTGCAAAGGGCAGGGCTCATCTCAGGCATGATCTGCCTCATAGCCCTGCACCGTGTCCTACTGGTGGTTGTCTCAGGCTAATTCAATGTCTGAGCCCCCTGGCACCGGAACAGTGGTAATCTCAGACTCACATTTTTTTTTAGGAAATTCTAGGCTACTTGTCATTCAGATATTAATAGATCTGAAAACTGAGTGTAGACATAACCTCTCCTTTCTCTATTAACACACATGTGACAGAGCAGCCACACCTGCAGTGCTTCAAAGTACAGTGTATTTAGTTTTTAAAATTTTTAAGTGTATCATGTTTTGTCTATCTGTGTGTCAGTGTACCATATATGTACAATACCAATGGAGGCAAGAAGAGGACATTAGATCCCCATGTAACTATCATTGTTTACAGTTACTAGCCTCTGTTTTGATGCTAGGAACAGAACTATGGTCCTTTGCAAGAGCAATGTGTGCTCAGCCACCAATCCATCTCTGTAGCCCTGATAACCTAAATATTAATTGAAAGAATCCTAAAATACTCATAAGTATTAGGCTTATGAGATGGCTCATGAGATAAAAAAGGAGAATTTGATCCTTAGACTCAAGATGGAAGGAACAAGTTATCCTCCATATGTTAAGCCATGGCAAATATGTTTTCTCACACACAAATCATAATGTGTATAAACACACACACACACACACACACACACATATACACACAACATAATTTAAAATTTAATTTTACAAAAGAGTAGAGCATTCATTCTGAATGCTTAATTGAGTTTCATTTAGGGGAGACTTTACACTTCTGAAGTTTTTAATTGAACAGCAGAATGGAGGGAGCATTTATCCATAGACAAGGACATACTAAACACACAATGTTCTAGTGGATGAAATACTGGATAGCAAAAGATAATTGCATGATCTTACTATAGATACTGATGTGAAAATACAGATTTCAGGCTTTGAAAACTTGTTATATTGTGATGTAAAGAATTTGCTGACCAGACTCTTACTGCCTACCACAAAACTCATGGGCCATTGCAGATGCCATGACCAGACTACAGAGCAAAAAGACTGCTTTGTTATACTTGGGAAACTTGTGTCTTGGAAGGAAGAAAGGTCACAGTGAATAGGTACATATTTAGAGGGCATCTGGTCAATGTCTTGTGAACAATGACAGCAGGCATGGAGTTGACAGACCTGAGGGAGCAGATAATCCTACTTTTGGGCATCAAGAAAGGACATCTTTAAGAAAGTAGCTTTAAGATCAGGAAATAGATGAGGCTGGGTACAAGGTTAATGCTGAGAGCATACCTAAGGCTAGGATAATGGCTAGGGTTGTAAGAAGGACTAAAGTAGGGATCATTGTTAAGGGCTGGGAGCATGACTAAGGTTGGTGGCAGGCCTTAATCTGCCACCTTGGGTATGGTGGAAAACATGGCTAAGGGCTGGGGGCAAGACAAAGGTCTGGGAGAATGGCTAAGGTGGGCAGTATGACGAGCAGGGATAAGGGCTGGGAGCAGGGATAAGGAAAATCCTTTAAGGCATCATGAAGAACTACTGGCAGGTGCTGAGGATAGGAGTTCTCAATTAAAAGGGCAAATACAAGGAGGATCAGAAGAAAAAAAGGCCCTGACAAGTGAGGGGCTGACATGAAGTGGCGGTTGTAACCTAGGGTAAGGAGTATTTTCTGGTGATGTCCTTAAAGTGTTTTTAGATGCCCTCCAAAGTTGTGGGAAGATGCAGGTGGTTCTGAGTTGTGGCCACTCAACTTGAGGTGTAACATAATCATGTCACTGGTAATTGTGGCACACAGAAGACAAGAAAGGGGCCTACTAGATTAGTTAGTTCTGAGGAGAATGCTGTGAAGGTAGGTGGTGCGAGGTATCCAGTACGCAGAATGGGCATGTCTCTGAAAAGACATGGAAATGCTGGCAGACAAGAGGGTTTGTGATTCCAGGAAAGCAAGGACTGGAGTTCTTGTGGTGGTTCTATCACTGAACCATGTTACAGAAGGAAGAGATTCACCACACCTCTGCAACTTTAACCCATTAAATAACCCAATATGACCTTAAAATTGAAAGTCCCCCCAAAACATCCTCCACAACAAAAATGCTTTTCTAAAGGAGTCTAAGAATGTAAACAGAAAACATGGCTCTCTGGACATTCACATACCTCTTACAAGGACTTGTTTGAGAATCTGCTGTCTTGTGGCCTTTTGCCATTTTGACATTCTTCACACATTAGAAGACTTTGTAGCTTGGGGCACAAGCTACAAAAGAACACATTTTCCCCTGCCACTCCCCCACCGATGAGAAAGTGTCACTTGAGAGCCTTGTACCTCATTCTAAAGCAAAGATATAGAAGGAAAGCAAGTGAATCCATACATGTGCTGCATTCTGTTTTAATCTTTATTTTTAGATAAATGCAAACCTCAAAACCATAAGAAAAGTCACCCTGTTTACATGTTTAAAGCCTCAAAGTCCAGGAGGAGCATCTCAATGTTAAGGCACACAAGAAAATCACCCAGACTCTGTGCATGACTTAGCAAATGTTTAACCCATTATTAAGTAATGAATAGTTCCTATTTCAAAAATTAAAAAAGTGATGTCTTGCCCATTCTCTCTCATCTTCTCTTAAAGTGTGTGAAATAATAATTATACTAATGAGTACAATGAAGTGTCCTTGGCATAAGCAAAGTGGACTTAAGGGTAGATTTTTAAAATCAGCATATATACACTCCTACAATTAGAGGAACTGTGTATGCCCACTGTCACATTGTATGAGCTTTGTATGCTATAGGACAGCATGGTGCAAATCGTAAAGTTGAAAAGAAAGAGATTCTGCTAATAAGCAGTTGCACATATTGGAATCCCTGAGCTGCAGTTCTTTGTCTAAGTACACATGGTGGCCAATGTTTGTCTGCCATCAGAGTCAAAACCTTGACCTACCAGTATCAGTGAGACATTTTTCTTCCTTTAGTCAACTTCTGGAGCTATATATTCCCTGAGGGCCATTGCTCTTCCTCATGGCCCTGACAGAAGCCATGAGAACTCTACAAAGCCTGTTTAGTTTCCACTTTCTGAGATTAGATCAACATGAAACTGTGTGTTGGTGCCTTACAAGGAATATATGTTACATAACCTGGTATGTGCTTCCAGAGGCCAGCTCAGATGGTGGCTGCCACATCTTGAATCTTGTGCCACAGTGCATGTGTTTACAAACAGGTGCAGGGGATCCTGAATCAGACAACATGGACAGATTTTGCTAAGGAACCATGAAGGACTGCAATCTGGGCGAAAGGAAGGTTTCTAAAAGGCACATGGAGCCATACCAGGTCCCTTAATGTGAGGCACGTTGCTGAGGAAAGTAGTCTTGTGTCTGTGGTGGTACTTACTTGTGACATGGTGATAACCACTTGAGTTGTTGACCCAGGACTTCAGGGACTTAAAATATATACGTTGACATTAATACTGGGCCAAAAAGACAAATTGTACCCATTTAATTTCCCAAACAGCTCTTTGTCTATCATCTGTGTCAAATTTTTTGACAGGTCCATAATTTTGTCAACTGCAAAGCTTATTACCAAGAACCATGCAATTGAATTACTAAATAGTAATAATAACAAAATTCTCAAGTTTTAATTAAGTTTATTATTTTCTGTTCAGCTGCAGCCATATTTGTCCTCAGTTATATGTGGTCCATGAGCTGTAGGTTGCGCATGACCTATTTAACTTTTCAAAGGATGTTCTGTAAACAAACATCTCATTTTACAGATGAGAATAAAATGATTAAAATGAGATTGCTAAAATTTATGTGATTTCTCAAGGACAGATCACATCACTTCACTGGGGTAGGCACACCCAAAGTCCTGTCAATGGTCCTCATAGTCAGTCTGTGTGGATGTTCATATGGTGGCATTCTGCTAATAGGCCAGCCTCTTGATCATTACTAATGGGTAGCTATATCATAGCTTATGTACTGATTGATGGCTTAGCAATTATCCCTCAGAATGTGGCTATGATCTAGTTAGACTTCAGTTAATCTGCCATGAGTCCTTGGGGCCATCCTCCTTTCTATTCACCTACTTTATCTTAGGGTAGCCACCAGCACTTCATTTACGAATGGTGTCTAGGCTTTTTGGATTCAAGAGCCACACTTCAGAGTTTCACTAGTGGACAGTAAATCTCAGTGTAAAAATCGAATACCCAGATTGCACCAAAAGAAATATAAATGGATGAGGTAGAAACACCTTGAGTGGTTGTACATAGGATTGTGATTTGACTTACTTACTTACAGAGATGTCACAGAAGCCTCAGCTCTCAGGGACTCCATGATATGCATATTCCTTACTGTGAAGGTCTGTGTTCACAGGATGGAAAAGCCAGCTGTGTCACCAGATGTCTAACACATGAAGCCAGCCATTTGCTCTTTTCTATCTATTTGCATTAATTTAACTTCAATTTTCAAAGTTCCATTTTTCTTTAAAAAAAAAAAAGTTTTCTTTAGGACTTCGATCAAAAGTAATTGCAGGTTTGTGTGGACTAGAGTTTTCTGACCATGAGGGTGGAACAGATGGAAGCAGATGGAAAGAACATGTCCTCATGGACCCTCTGTGCCTACAGCCTGCTGTAAACTTGCAAGAGTCCATCTAGCCCTCAGGCACATAACAAGTGTGGCTATCTTTCATTCTTATGTTCCTCACGAAGGAGCCACAACCCAGCTGGGTATCTGTTGATACAGTTTGCTTCAGCAATTAAGAACCAAAGGTGGTAGGTCATGCTGATTCCCAAGAAAGCATATACTAGGCCAACAGATTTCAAGTAATTGCACTTCTGTCTGCATTTCTGTTTTTTTTTTTAACTTTGTTAGTAGGAATAGCAAATGTTTTCCTTGTTTGTTGAGAAACTGAAATGTGCTGCTACCAAACCTTAACATTCTGTACACAATGCAGCAAGGATGTTGGTCCTCTTTCAAGGTACATACTGATTAGAATTTAAAGCAATCAGATTAAAATCAATTAACAGGGGCATAATGACTTTGATGGCTTGTCATGATTACTCAGAGTTCCAGAGTCTTGGATCTTACTTGCCAGCAGAATTCAGTATGTTCTAGAAGTCAGGATCATATCCTTGTATTTACTTCTTGTTTCTTCATTGGCTTGAGATTTCTGTGACATTTCTAATTGATGACTGTAGTAACCCTTGATGTTAGAAGAAGAGGAGGAAGAGGAAGAGAAGGAAGAAGGAGAAGAGGAGGAAGAGAAGGAGGAAGAGGAGGATCGAGAAGGATGAGGAGAAGGAAGAGGGGAAAGAGGACGAAGAGGAGAAGGAGAAAGGGGAGGAGAAGAATGAGGATGAAGAGGAGGAGGAGAAAGAGGAGTAGAGGAGGAAGAGGAGCAAGAGAAGGAGGAAGAGGTAGAGGAGAAACAAGAGAAGGAGGAAAAGGTGAAGGAGGAGGAAGGAGAAGAAGAAGCAGAAATACAGATGTGCTTCTGGGGCTTCATGTGGTCTGCTGGCCTAATGGTGTGAGGGGCTTAGTGTAGAGAACTTAATGTTCTGTGAATCTAGTGCTGTAGGGACTCTCCCTCCCTCCCTTGTCCAGGATGCATGTGAAGGAGTATGGTAAAGAAATGACTGGCATGACTGCTGCATTATTAGGAAAGGTTTTCATTGTAGAAATGACAGATGGAATAGCCAGAAGCATTTGGAAGAATCCAGAGCAGAGAGATATAGACTGGATATCACCAGAGCTAGGGAAGTGGGAGAGTGAGAGAAAATACCGGAGAGATTGAAATATCAAGGGATAAAGAATAGAGCAGAGGTAGAGGGAGCAAGAGAATAAAAGAGAGTGAGTGGGAGTATGATGTCTTTGAGCAAAACTGAGCCTGAAAAAGGTCCCTGGGATAGGAGCAGGTCTGGTGTGGATGGGTTAGATAAAGATGTTTGCAGTGCAATGAGGAGCACTGTTAAGTCTGCATTTAGCAAATAACCAGGGGAAACTTTTTTTCTTTTTGACCCTATGACAATGATAATAGTAACCACTTCTTTACCAACAGCTAGATTAATAGTTTATAAGAAATCTATTGATTAGTGGAAGGAGAAGTTTTAACATCATACTTATACTCTTTAAATCTCAGTTTTTACATAAACCATTTATCTTGTATTAGCTCATTTTAAATCACTTTCTTCATCTTTTCCAACCTTCATAATCTTTAAACTTCTTTCCTTTCTTCTAGAAACAGTCAGTCCTTTGTCATGAAACATAGGTGCTTGATTACTTAGAGAAGTTGGTTTGTTTGTTTGTCTGTCTGTTTGTTTAAGGGATCATAAAAGTGAATTTTTAGTTAATAACACCAGCATGGTAGCTTGAGTTTGTGTTGATGCTGGAATCTGTTCTGTGAGTTTGTCCTCCTCAGCATGAAGCCTGTCAGTGAGGTAGAGAAGTCTTTGAGTCTGCCTTTCTCAGCAGAAAACCTGGTGGATCTAAGCAAAGCCAGGCCTGTTTTTTACATGTGAAGTAAGTAAACTAGCAGCTGCAGCCTTGAGGGGAGGAGCTGGCCACAGTCTGCTTGCTGTCACAGCCTCATCTTCATCAGAAAGATCTGAGTAAGGTTAAACACAGAAGGTTTAAACAATGATCTTAAGAGATTTTTTTTTCAGAGCAGAAAGTAAAGGAAGCTTAGAGATAAGAGGCTTTTGAGAATGGGGAGCAGAGGAAGCTTAGAGATAAGAGAATTCAGAATCACTTGCTTGTGCAAAGGCAAAAGTTGTTAAGAGTCTGTGTGAATCTGAAAATTGAGTGTACCATCTTTGGCCATTGGGCTGTACTGAGGCCAAGCAGTGAGACAATGAGGCTTAAAGTCCAGGGAGAGAGAGAGAGAGAGATCAAGAGCCCTTTGAATAAGAGGGGCAGAGTAGGCTCCAGGAGTGAGCTAGAAGACAGGTGGGAAGACAAGAGCAAAACAAGGAGGAGATGAGGGATATCTTAGGAAGTGATGGCAGATTGCAATGGAGAGCAGAGACTGAAGGGTCAGTGTCCTGGTTGCTAGCTTTTCTTGGCCTTGTTCACCTTTATCCTTGTATTACCCCAAATGTAAATATTTTTATCTGAGCCTACTTTTTTGATCCCAGTGACAAGTAGAATTACCTAATTTCTATAAGCGGTACCAAAAGCTCCCTACATTGGCACGGGGCTAGAATGGTAGCAAGTAGGGTCTCAGGCAGGCAGGCAGGTGAACAAGTTGAACTAGTCTGCAGTGGATTGCAAATGAGGGAGGTAGGAAAGGAAGGTCTAATTCTCAGAGCCCTAGTGCTGCTGAGCCAGAGAACAGCAGCCTGAAATTCTGAGCTGCAAGAAAGAAAGTGTGTCTAAGGAGAGGGGAATCTCACCCAAGGATAAAAGTTTTAAAGCAAGAGTCAGTGAAAAACTGAATGTTTCCCATACTGAAGGACATCACAGGGGTAGCTCTGAGCTCATGAACTCTCCAGTGGGACGATGGAGATGGGAAAGGATGGGGGTTACCAGATCTTGGGCTAGGGAGTGTGGATCTCTTGTGGTAGCTGAGGTGGGATGCAAACCTGCAGAGTCTCAAGATCTGAGTCTTGGCATCAATGTTGTGATCATAAAAAGAGAAAGAGCTATAAGAATATGTTCTGGCAGGGTGTGGGGGAAGGGGGTGCCTCGGTGGGCCCATGTCCAGGCATCCCCTTCCCCTGAGGGACCAGACACACACTGGTGTAGTATAGAATAGAGTTTATTCGGGCATGGGGAGGGAAATTAAGGGGGTAGCAGAGGCAGAGAAAGGCAGAGAGAAGGAGAAAGTAGAGAAGTAGGGGCCCACCATGACCACGTGAAAAGAAGGGGGAAGGGAATGGGGAGAGAGGGGGAACAAAGGGGCAAGAGGCAAGGTAGAGAAGCAGGAGTAAGAGAGAGAGAGAGGAGGGGGCAAGCAGCCCCTTTTATAGGGCCAGGCCTACCTGGCCATTGCCAGGTAACCATGGGGAGGAGCATACCTGGCTGCTGCCAGGTATCTGTGGGGCTGGAGTTTATACAGAATGCTAACAATGGTGACCAGAGTGTCCATTTAGTGTGTACTCAGTCCAAAAACTTATCAGAGAGAAATGTCTCAAAATCATAAAGGAAATGTTTCACTCTGGCATGACTGGTGCCTGTGGGTCAAGGGAAATGGCCTGATGCCCAGGAGTGACATGTGTAGCAGTAGTAGGCCCCAGAAGCCTTCAGAGACAAAGCAGGCAGCTCTGAGGTGGCACTTACTGGAAAAGAAAAAGAGAAGCAGCTGAAAGTTAGACTCTGAATTTTTAAATCAAATTCAGTGGGTGGCAGAGGACAGCAGAAATAATCCATTACCAGAGGAGTGGCATTCAGTTAGGAAAGGAAAACATCTGGGTTCAATTAGGAGAGTGTGGGTCCCTCAGAGTGAGATATGTGTCTCTCCTGAGTATAGAGCACCGAGTGTATGTAAGAAGACTAGGGTCCCAAGGAAGACCAAAGAATAGTCGTGGAATCAAGCCTCAGATGCCATAGTTTGCAAGCTAGCTTTCTTTCACACTGGATTTCAGCAATATAGAGACTCATCGATGTGGGCAAACTAGTGTTATAGGTATCCAGTTGCATGGGGATCCAGTTTTTAGAAACCCAATGTTTAGGCTGAGACTTAATAAATTATATCTCCTCCAGTGAAATAAACCAATTCAAGCCATATTAGACTATATTAAATGCAGGTTAATTGAGAAACTACTCTCTGGTGAGTTTACTGGCCCCAAGTACCATGGCCAAGGAAGTCACCATGGGGGCAGGGTGGAGAGAAAAAGAGAAAGTACACATGCAGACAGAGAGAAAAGAGGAGAGAGAAAGAGCAATGGAGACAAAAATGTTTGGATAATATAAGAAAGAGCCAAGCCCTAGACAGGAAAATTTAGGCAGGGTATGCCAAGTAGGGACTGAGGGCTGTTGGGAGAACCTAGAGGCCAAGTCTGTTTTGTTATGCAAAATATGTACCTCTGTCCCTCTTCCCAGGATGCCAAAGATCTCAGCCTTGTGTTGATATGGCAACATAGTCATCTATGATTTCTTCCTGCTGACATCTGGGCATCTTTACGAGGGTGGACAAAAAAATGGAATAGCCAAGTCCAGGAAGAGCTGGTTGTTTCACTGCTGTCCAGTTTGTGGTACCATCTTGGGGTAGGAGTGTTCAGGCCCAGTTGAAGCAGTCGGGGAGGCTGGGCCAGAGGACCTGTGGACAACTGATTGGAGCCTTCATTCTAAGTGAACACCTGGATGTTAGGGAGTTTAGGGAGAAATTCTTTTTCTTGGGTGTACATTTGAAACTCTTAGGCCATGGTCTTGGTAGTTGGAAGAGGAGTAGGGGTGAGTCTCTGGTCCCCAAGAAGGAAACAGACTATTGATTTACAGTACTTACCTGTAGTCCCTTTGACCTGTGGGAGGTGGATTTGAGTGGATTCCCTGAAGCTTACAAGGATCTTTTTAAGTTTACAGCAGTCACATATTGAGGGGAAGAATCAGAAGGATTTTCATCCCTCCTGAATACCTCAACTCATTTTCCTATCAGCATCCATGTTTCCTTTCACACTCTCTAACCTTAATAACTTGCCTTTGCCAACCTCAAACACCTTCATAGACCCTTAAACACTTTCTTAGCAGCTTTCATATCTTCAGACCTTCCATAAACTTGAAACCCTTTCCCTGTCTAGTTACTTACCAGGAGACACAGGTGCTGGAGCACTGCGAGCAGTCATTGTAAAGTGACTTCTTTGATCTAAAGGGACTGTAAAGAGCTATTTGTTTCATTACAGTTGGTTCCATTCTCAACAAGTTGAAACAGAGAGATCAAGAGAGAAAAAGAGCCAATCCAAGCCAGATTAGATTATATGTTATATGCAAGTTTACTGGGAAGCTGCTCCAGGGAAGTTACCATGGGGAAGGGTGAGGATGGGGAAGAGGAAGAAAGAAAGGCATGTGCACAGAGAGAGGAGAGTAAGAGCAGAGAAAGGGAAACCAAAACGTCTGGATTCTGTAGGGAAATCCTCTAGGAGAAGGGCAGCTCAAACCCTCCACTGGAAAGTTTAGAGTTGGAGACAGGGTATGCTAGGTAGGGACTGACAGATGATTTAGGTTGTAAAATATGCACTTCTGAGCCTTGTCCTGGCTTCTGAGGCCACACAGCTCGTTTATCACACGAGGCCTTGCTGGGCAGACTCCACCTCCTGGACAATGTCTCTCTGGTTGCTGACGTGCCCGAGCAACACATCTGCTTTCGGGCAGTGTCTCTTTGGTTGCTGAAGTGCCTCGAACACATCTTGGCAACTTCATAGTTTCTACTTTCAGCCTATTTTTCTTTCTCTTGGTCTCTCTGTTTTAACTTTTTTTTTTTCCTAAGGTGACATATTATTAGGGGTATTTACACACTGCAGAGTGACACTTTTCAGTGTTTAGGTTACCTAGAGAGTCCATCAAGCTGCTCAAATTCATTATCTCAGTATTTTAATTTTTGTGGTGAGAATTTTGAAGAGCTATTCCTTTAGTGATTCTGGAATACACGATCACAGACATAGGAGAACCATGCTAAGTCAAATAAGCCAGGCAAAGTACAAAGGATGTCACATGATTTTTCCTGGGTGTGGTCAAAAGCTGATCTCTAGTACAAGGTGAGAGGAAAGGCCAGTGGTAGGAGCTGGGAGGAGGTGGAATGGAAGAGTGAGAAGAGTCTGATATAAACAAGACTTATTGGTTTGTCCTAAGCTAGGCCTAGTGTTGTGAGGCCCCAGGGGACTAACTAAGCTTCCTCAGAAAAGGCCTCATAGCAGCTGCTGGCACTGGCAATGGTAGTGTCCCTCCAGCATGAGTGTCACTGGAGAGGTAACTTTCAGAGCACTTCTCTTTGGGCTCTGACTTTACACACATCTGGATACTTCTGATATGTCCGCTCTAGAGTACCTCTAGAATCCTGCTCATTGCCAGTCCCATGGAATTCACAGCTGGCAGCCTGTTAAGATTTCTGCCTTATCAATTTTTTTTTAAGTTGGTTCTTTGTTCTGTATGTTGTAGCTTGGGAAAGTACTTTGAAGTCAGATAGTCTCTTTTCTTATTTGTCCCTGTGAAGATAGGTGTGTTCTGTGAGCTAGAAGTAGTAAGGCCTACCACATTGTGTTTAAGAGAATCATCTCAGGCCTAGGCTTTGATGAACTCCATTTCATAGGTGCCTTAATAAATATATGTCTTGGGCACATAGTAAAGCTAGGCTTGATGGAGGAACCATGAGCAGAGTGGCAGCTGTAATACTCTGTCCCTTTGCTGCTCTTAATCTCAATTTTATTCTCTTCCTACAGTAGAGCTTTGGAATGTTCTGTATGTAGATGTTCAGGTCTCCCAGTCTTGGGAGAAGAGGACACAGCCAGTCACTAGATGGATGGACCTTCTGGGGATGTCCCTTAAGTGGCCCTGCTGCTTTGCCACATGTGCCGTCAGGATAGCTTGAAGCATTGATTCACAGTGTTCTGAAATAGGGCATGCATACTGCCCCTATAGGATCCTACGCTGCACTTTTCTCCCTTTCATGTCTTATTTCTCTATCCATCTGCTTCTTATGTAGCTTCACGGTGCCTTCCCTGAGCTGTCATCATTTCTGTGGTCCTCAGTGGGTGTTCAGTAACCTCTGTGAATGGTTCCTGAGTAGTCTGATGGACTTTTCCTCTTCTCAAAGAGCAAGGTACTCAACACAGAAGCCAGGGAACCAGATCTCATCACTCCTTTTTTCTATAACCCTTTCTACAGACTGTTCATCTATCTGTTCCAGAACACACTGCCAGGCTCTCCTCTCTGTGTCTTTGAAGTTGTGTCCCAGCAATACTGTCTCTCCCTTCCCATGTGCCACTAAAGGTTAGATTAATGTCTCATTGATGAGTGTAAACTTGTTCAAGTACAGCAAAGCTGAGCACCAAGGAGAGGTTCCCACTAGATGCCTTGCAGCCTCTTCTCCTCTCTACTCTTATTTGCATGGAATTGCTTCTCACTCTTCTGGCTTGAGGCAACACAACATTCCCGAATAATTTTCCTTGGTCAGTCTTTCTAAATCATCTTGCTATGGCCCTTGCATCCCATCAGTATAAAGTCAGTTCCTTGTGTCATGGTTGATATTTTGAGTTTTTCTGTCTCTCCATTAAATTAGAGTGAACTGGCCCTTAGGTGACTCTCAGGCAATCCTTGCTAATAAACAAATTGAGGGCTACATAATGGCTCTATGCTGACATTGAAACCATTAGATTAACCTCAAGGAAAGGCATTGCCTTAGGTCAGGATGAGCTTTAGCATCAGCATCAGAGAGTCATTTCTGATCTCAGTGTGGCTGCAGACATCTCTTAGCGGCCTGACCCTTCCTGAAGGAGTCAAGCAATGTTCTTTAACAGAATGCAAGATCTGAGGCACAAAGCTAGAGGTAGAGAGGGAAAGACTAATCGCTTTTCTTTTGTTTTTGTGTTTTCACATAGGCATACGTGTTTAAGTCAATGTTGAAATGTCTGTAGGAAATCATGATTGAAACATCTCAGATCCGGATAGGGATGAGGATTTGGGCTTCAGGAGTTTGGATTGGGCATGTTATCAGTTATTTTAGTAACACTTATTGAACTAGAGTCAATGAGAAACTCCAACTAGACTTATCAGGGAAGTGATTAAATTTATGTGAAGTAGGTATGTTTTAGACAATTAAGGAGGAAGGCTTAAGTTGAAGTGAGAAGTAATCTAATTGTGTGACAGAGTGAGAGTACTCATAAGGAAGGGATAAAGGGACTACTAATAACAGAAATGTGACAGCTGGCCAGCATACTGAGGTGACACAAGCCAGACTTTGGGAAGGACACAGGTCTAAGAGCTTGGGTATTACCCTCTATCTTCTGTGTAAATGGGAGGAAAAGGCATTATATGATACAGTATGCATCCATCTGTGAAAACCATCTGATAGAGATAGCTAAAAACAACTTTCTTAGTCTTTGCAGCTAAGATACCTTGGCTAAGGTCAACTAGGAGACACCATGAGACAAGAGAAGGGTCATGAGATTTCAGACTAGAATACATACTTGTCATTTGGTGCAAAAATAGAAAGGATCCAATGCTTCTTGAACTTTCTAGAGGGACAAATGTCAGAGCACAAGGCTAATAGCACTATATAGAGAAAAGTTGAGTGTATGCATGGTTGTTCTAGACCAAATCAAGACGTGAGGGAGAATAGCCTGCTGAGAGGTGGCATTGGTAAACATTTGAGGGGTATGCTTCCTTGATGGGACCTACCCTACCTAAGATCTAATCTTATCCCCTGAACACCTAAATGAACATGAGTGCTTTTAAGGCATATATGATTGCATTTATTAATTGTCATTAGGTGCTTGACAAGTATAAGTATTGTCTTTAACATGGAGAACTTAGACAACCTTCCTCGATTTAAAAATAACCAAATTCGAATGTTATGGCAATAGAAATCAATTTGAAATATGTGGGAGAAAGCATTATAAAACAAAAGGCCATATTTTCATGAAAAATTAAATAAAATGTTTCAGATCCCAAAATAGGAATATAATATAAAGGGTATATATGAGTTGAGGCAAAGGGAGTTCATACAAAATTGAGCAATAACCAGAGTTTCAACATAATGAACTGATAGGCTAAGATCTTGTGGAATAAGAAAAATAAACTTAAGTGTGTTTCAATTTTCATAGGTAATTTAGAGAAATTACTTCATTAATGAAATAGTCATTATAAAATTAGGCTAAATCAGCAGAATGCCAAGGTGGATAAATATGCTGGAACTGGAGTACGTACAGTTCTGGTTGGCTACAGAAGATATTGGCTGATTCTGCCCCTCCCCTATCATTTAGAAATACACACCAGGAAGGATAATTATTAGTTACTCACAGAGCTGCATTTATACATGGGTATATCTAAATGTCTCTAGTCTTTTTCAAGGAAGACTTGAGCCAGGGGCAATAGAAGAATGGTGTTGTCTGAATGAGCTAGAGAGGTTAATGCTCTAGGGAAACATGGCTTCCTGAAAAGAACATTCTCAGAGTTGATTTATCCCAACATATGCCACAAAAAAGGGGGTCATTGAAGCTAAGAGGAGAAGGAATAGGCAGACATGACCACCTGGCTTGTTTCCAGTCTGCTTGTATGGTCCTGGATTCTTTGTTGACTCTGGCTTTGGCTTCTGACATCGTTTTTTTCATGACTGTATTCTTGGTGATATTCTGTTGCAGACTCCCTCACACACAGCATAGAACTCTTGGCCCTGTATCCTGACCTTTGGTGGCAGTGGCTGAGTTGTGGTTGGAAAGATCTGTGGCTAAAGAGTGCCTTTGACCTGATATTTCCATGGTTTAGTGTCCAGAAGAAAGTCAACAGCTGGACTCTGGAGTTGAAAGCACATGGTGACTAATCAGCATGCCTTGCAGATCTGGAAGGATAGAAGCACAGGTCATGGATACAGAGGAAGGGCTGGCAGCCACATGGAAGGCTGAGCATGAAAAGGAACAGGAAGGAGGCCAGTGTATCTGACTGAACTCCAGCTTTCAATGGTTACCTGGTTATCATTCTACAGGAATCTCCCAAGACTAGAAAGACCCTGTCACATGACCTCAAGAAGCAAGATGGCCTCCTCTTCTTGGATCGTGTGACCAATTGACATCAACTAAGACAAGTGATGTCACATAGCTGACATACAGCTCTTATTGAAATTAAGGCCTGGCAGAAGTCTGTAACTGGTCTTCTACAATCTGTGATCCGTGGTGTTTCCTCTCTCTTCTCTTATGGTTGACTTTATAAGTTTACGAGCCAAGGCTAAGATCACTCTCCACTATACTCTCCAGTGCTGAAAGAGAATGAGAGGTTACCCACAAGGGGGAACACTGTAGTTGTAAAGAATGAATAGCAGAACTGTCATAGTGGAGGTTTCAATTAGTGTGACAAGACACTAAGTAATCTGCACTAAACAGGAAGTATACAATGTTTGTGAACAAACATCTCCCATGCCATGGTTACCCAACCCAACAGCTCCATTACTGATACTATATAAACACAGAAGGCATTATCAGACTAGCATCAATTACTTTGACCTCTTTAAAGAGGAAAGTTCATGGTTCTGAACCTATGAGTTGTGGCCCCCAAAAGACCATTGGAAAGCACAGCTTACATTGCAATTCATAACAGTAGCAAAATTATAGTTATGAAGTAACAACAAGCACGATTTTATGATTGTGGGTCACCACAACATGCAGACTGTATTAAAGGATCAGAGCATGAGGAAGTTTTAAACCACCGTTTTCGAAGGGTACCTCCCAGGGGTCCTTCTGTCTACATAGGAATCCAAGAAGCTCCCATGGCTTTTCCTGAAACATCATCTTGCTTTAGCAAGCATTCCACAGCAGAAACTGCAATCTGTGACTAGGGGAGGGAGGCATCTCTGAGAGCAGAGCTGGCCTGGGAACAGGAGGAAAGTGACCTCCTGAGAAGGTCCACCTACAGGGCCCAGCTGGCCCAGCCATTGTGCAATGCACACAGGGTCCCTGTGAAATGCTATTTGAAATGCTCCACATCATCCAGTGTTGGCACCCTGAGAACTGAGACCTATTCACGTGTTGGGAATAGAGGCATTGTTGTTGCTTAGCTGGCTGCTCAGCTTTCCCTGAGCCAGCTTGGAAGGGATCATGGAAACTGAGACAGAATCATGCTGGACTTTCTCACTAGCATGGACAGAGCAGGGCCTGTGCCCTGAGCCTCATGGGAAGCTTGATCGAAGTTGTTCATTACAAATAGACCGAGAGAGAGAGAGAGAGAGATTGAGAGAGAGATCCTTATATAACTGAAAAAGGAATCAAAATGGTATTTAATCATAGTAATTGTAGTTTTCCTTTAAAGATAATATGTTAATATGTCTATGAAATTTATATATATTTAGATCATATTGATTATTTTAAAAAGAGCAAGCATATACATACAAGGATTCATATGGGGGATTATCCATATATAATTTTAAACACATGTTCTTCATCACAGATTGGTGTACAGACACACACACATATACATACCTGCACATATGCATATGTACATATAGACATACCCAGTGTTCACATTTACATCTAAATAAAGTAAGCCTTTCATTAAATATTTGAAAAAATAAAGACTTATTTCCATTTTAGTTCATTCAGTTAATGAAAATTTTCCAGTCCTATAATATACAACGGTATGCTAATTATAGGGCAAAACTGACTTTAAACCCTAGGAGAAGGATCATCTCAATACAATTCAGGAATTAGATGTCAGATAGTTGAGGGGTTGAATATTTATGGATACAAGACAGGTCAGAGAGCCAGGTGTCTCTGGATGCTGGAAAATTCAGAGGCCAGGTATCTATGGATGCTGACTGTTCTGGGGCCAGGTATCTGTGATTGCTGGACAGCCCAGAGCATCAAGTATATAAGGACCACAGACTCTTCTGGTTTTCCACTGCTAGAAAAATTTAAAAATGTCACCCTTTCTACCCAGGAATCTTGCTTGATGCTGCTCACCAATCCTGGATGGTTCCACAATCATCTGCCCCTTCATTATGAAAGATGTTGGGTAACAACTTTAGAATTTCTTAGAAGATACATTTCCTGATTTTCAAAGGACTGAGCCCTAACATTCAAACTGATTGACAAATATATTAAAAATGGATAAATAGCAACTAAACAAAAAAAGATGTTTATTTAATAGCCCTGGTAAGGTGATTCATTTTTTCCTCTATCCACCCTTCCTCTACTCATGTCAGGTCAGGTACCCAACAAGCATCTTCACTTGAAAGCCATAGGCCCATGCCTAGCTATGGGTAACCTGCGACCTCTACCTCATATGACTGTGGTTCTCTAGGTGTCTGGAATTTGTACCTGAGCCACCTGTTGCAGAGCACCTTCAGCTGTAGGAAGGCAGAGATTGCTTCTGCATTGCTTAAGCGTTCACCAGAGGATCTGCTGTAATATTAGTTACCCAATGGATACTAGATGGAAACTCAGTACAGGTTTTAACATTTATATAGATGCAACAGGAAGATTGATTAACATTAATGCTTTTGTTTCCTATAAGTTTTACTTAAAAGACAAAAATATCTAAAATCTATTATAGCAAAGACAGTTTAGATAGAGTTCTGTTGACAATAGAGGCTACAACAGTGGGTGTACCTGCATGTGATGCCATCAGAGGTGTGGCCATGGCAGATTCCTACTCTATGTGACATTGTGTGGCATAACCTAGGTCCAATAGTAATTTAGTTGTTGGGTTTTCTGTAGAATATTTTGCAATATTGATGAAGTTCAATTTTGAGATAGAAGAA